>JBBPSJ010000161.1:0-65247 GCA_038093535.1 Boletus reticulatus
ACGTACGTCTCCACGTCGTCTACAGAACGATCGATTCCATGACGCGCCTTGTATAGCACCAAGCGGAACTCGACCGCTACAAATCCGAGATCGCTCGCTTGACCAAGACGAACACCGAACAAACCGAGAAATGGGACAAGTTGAAGAAGCAACACGATGCGTACGAGTTGCGCGTCCAAGAGTTGAAAAAGACGAGTGTTGCTGAGCAGACGGAGATCAAGGAACTTCGTACCAAGCTGCGCATGTGTGAGCACGAGCGCAATCAGCTTGCAAAGCGAGAAGCTGAGAAGGCGTTCTCGAGTGCAGAGGCGAAGCGAAGAGAGGAAGTCAAAGAACGTGATCGGAAGGTGGCAGAGTTGGAGAAGACGCTGGTGGCCGAGAAGAAGAAGCGGGAGATGCTCGAATCTTGTTTGGATGATGTCAAGAAGAAAGCCGAGGAAGAGGCCACGAAACTGCGTGCAGATGCAACGAACTTGCAGCGGCAACTCGTTGCTGCACAGAAAGATGGCAAAGAGGCGCAACGAACTGCGGAAGCGGTTCAAGATGACGCCGAGAATCGGGAGGAGGAACTTTTAATTCAGCTGGAGCAGTGCAGAATGGCCCTCAGTCGCGTGGCACAAGAATATGCCCGACTAGCATCCACGACAGTGACCGCCAAAGCGCATGCCAGCCTCAAGGAGGAACACCTAGCGCTGCAATCACGTTCGTTACGTCTAGAGCGGAAGCTCGCCAACTCGGAGGCTCAAGTAACGGAACTGGCACATCTCATACGCCAAACCAGCGAAGAGAATAAACTCCTCTTTGAGCAGTTACGAAATGCTGAAAAGGAGACTGTTTTCTATGTTCGACTGCTCCAGGAGAATAGACTCGATCAACCCCACGGCCGCGATGACGATATCCTTGGCTTGGAAAATCAACTTACTACGCTTTGTCTCGATATCATGCAAAACCGTGCTCCGGCTGCCCTGCTCGAGTACCACGATACAGCTCATAATTTCCACCACGACCTAATGAACGATATGCGGAGGCGAGTGGACGTTCTGGAGGACGAGATTTACCAAGCACGGTCTACAAACCGCGCTTTGACAGACGAAGTGACCACTCATGTTGCTCTCCGCGAAGCATCAAACGTCGAGCTTCAACGGCTCCAAACAGAGCTGGCGGAAGCAAACCGCAATCTCGCCAGCGAACAGGTCTCCCTAGCAGAACTCCGTCAGTCCCGAGATACCCTACATGACAACGCCAAGGCGTTGGAGAAACAACTCGGCGAACAGGCGTCTCAGCACAAGGCGGCCTTGCAGAAAGAACGAGATATAGCACAAAAACTGTCCATGCAACTTCGCATGAGCAAGACGGCCGAAGACGCGCTCAAGGCAGAGATGGAGCAGTACGTCCGCATTCCGATCAACCATGTACGATCATCATTGATCGTGTGCGCAGGTTGAACGTCGAGCTGACTGATGTGTGTCGATTCCAAGACACGTACTACAAGTTGTTGGATGAGACAGAGGGACTTTTGGCGCGCAACGACTTGGCAGAGGAGGAAGCCGAACGTCTCAGTCGATTCAACGCAGAGATACTCGGGCACCAGAATCCTGCACAGAGAATTGTTTATGTGGACCGGATACGGAGGGAGCTGGCAGACACGAAGCAGGTGTGTATGGCTGTCATCCTCACGGTGCGCTCGGTCTCAGTGTGTTGGGTCGGATATAGAAATTGCTCGCTTGCACACGCGAATGCGATACATTGGCGGCGTCAAACGAGGATCTGCGTCATGAGATTGAGCTGTACAAGTCGTCGGTGGTGCCGATTGACAGCAAACCACGTTCGGTATTCATCCGGGTCTCCCGACCACCACTGACTAACCAAAGCCTGAACGCGCGCTCTCAAAGCCCTACTAAGCAAATGGTATTGGAGCATCTACCTGGACCTGGTGATATGACGTTGGATGAACTTGACTTGATCTAATATACGCTATATTTATCTCGTAAAATATCTATCATTGCCATTGATGCATCCCTGATATGTTCGCTTTCCGGTAGACGTGCGGCATGAGTGAAATCTATCATTACTCGACACTAAATATACACGAGATATCTCATCACGAGTCCATTGACAGATTACCTGAGCTAAAATGAAACGAAAAGAAGAAAAAATGTCCAGAAAAAATGCATATCTAAAACAGTGATAGTCGATCCATCTCATGTGCCGCAGAGTAACTGTCATAAAACTTCCAAGGCTCGTCATCGTCCCTCAACTCGTCCACGCGAGAATATCGATTTTTGCGTTCCTTCCATCTCCGCCACCAGAAACTGCATGCACGAAAAAATATACACGTCAGCGGGTTGTCGTCCTCGATTCGACGGGGAATACGTACATGAACGCGATCCCTGCCCCGATCAAGATCGCCACGCCGATCACTCCGCCGATGATGGCGCCCTTGTTTCGTTCCAAGAACAACTCCACCTTGCTCAGTCCACCAGGGTCCGGATTCAAGTACTTATACTGCCTATGTGGAAGCTCGCTCGCGCTCGGTGGGTTGTATGGATCATAGCAGTACTGCAAGAAGCACTGCGAACACATGCTTGAACGTGGGAGTGGCGGCGTGAGCTTGAGCCGAGCCCGGTCGAGCGCAGCACATTGTAGACATTGTCCCCAATCTGGGTCAGCCCTGGTCGTGTTGGGGACGAAGCCACTGAGGGTATTCTGGAAAGCCTGATTGATGAATACGGTGGTCGACAGAGGGGTATAGGTGAATTGAAAGTTTTCAGTACTTGATATCCGCGGACGTGAGTTCACAATTAGACAGAAGAGATATTGAGGACTTACTTGGACGAGGGAGAAATTCCGCTAAACGGAGGTGAATTGGGAATGTAAATAACCAGAGGGTACTCTGCAGGTGTTTGAGTTGGATTACACCCAAAGAATGTTGGTCTTTGATTAACTCCCGTGCGGACAAAGTCCTGTGCTGACGATGGAATAGGGGGAAAAGCTTGATGGGACGGAGAGAGAAGAGAAGAAATTCGCTGCGAGGTGGTAATAAGCGTCGTTCCGCTATCATGCGATTAGTTCGCAGGGGTATTTGTACAATGCAAAAGCGGTGACTAACTTTGGCCATTGGTTGAGATCTGCACTCGCGTCTACAGCGACGACGACATCGACCGCCCTTGCTTTTGTGAATAGAGCCCCGAGAGGTACCTGCTCGAAATTCGAACCACCATCCACCAGCGAGAGCCACTGTGATGAGGAATCCTGGAACGTGGCAGGGTTGATACCTTGGAATGCCTTTCGTGGTGTAAGATGTGGGTCTTTGGCATGCAGCGGAACTCCCACTTACATTCGGCCAGTTGGCGACATTAAAGGGACTTGAATGAACCTTGGAGGAAAGTTGGTCGTAGAGGAACTGCATCCCGGCGACATCGCCATTCTGGTCGATGAAACCTGTGAAATTGCCGTTTGGTCTGTTCACAGCCTGCCAAGACAAAGGTGATAAGCCACCCGGACCAGAGAACGCAACATGTATATATACATTGAAGATGCTCGCACTCGTGCCCATCATAAACGCCACTTGGTCAAATCCCGTCACGCAAGCGGACCCACTGGAGGGAGTTCCGTTCACTAAATGCGTGCCTGAATAAGCCATCGGAGCCATAGCAGATAATGATGGATCCCAAGACCCAAACTCGATAGGTGTGAACTACTGCTGTGAGCCGAACAGGCAAATGAGCAGAAATGTTGGTGCACTTGCCTCGTAAACTACCGAATCCAGAGACGCGACCGGTGTTGACTCAGATCCAGAGGGAAGTGAATCAGCAGCAATGATAGGGAACGGCATTGATTGATCGGCATAAGAGGGTACGAATGGAATGTGAGACCAAAGCTGGCCCGCGCCATGTCCGGTATCATTAGTGTAAAAATTAGCTCTGGTGGTTTGGTTCAGGAAATGGTACGAGAGCGCCCGTCCCCACAAGTCGGTGATGCTGGTATCACTGCAGCAAGACGATGTCAATGTCAGCGCACCGTGAAGAGGGAAGAACGGACATGGACGCATTAGCCTTGGCCACGACGCTTGCCAGGATGCTTCCCCAATACGCTTGGTTATCTGCATCACCCAAGTTGAAGCTGAACGGCGCAATGAGATCCAAGTCCAACATCCATCCTGATAGGGCATGACCGTCTCCGTACACCAGCGTAGACGGAGATGGCCAGTCGTTGAGCATCAACGACGCGGTGAGCCATGACCCGCCTGAGACAGTTTGGTCAAGGGATTGCACGGTAGACGCAGCACGCGACATACCTGAAGAGCCGGCGAGATATGAGGCGACCTGGAGCAGACCGCCTGTGTGTAATGATTTTGCGGTGCTATTCCTCACGTCCAGCGCTGAAAAGACACCTGCGCCGAATTGCGCCGCACGATAACCCTGACCGCCCACTGCGATGCCTATCCTGGGCAAGGACCCGTTGAAGAGGGCGAGATTGTACCCAATAGAAGAGCCGTTCCCGAGCCAGTCTGACCATGCGGCAGGGATTACGTTTGACTCCCGTGCGGCAAGATACGACACTTCCTGTGGATTCAGCGCCTGCGTTTGCGGGGTGAATGTGCGCACGAGGACATCCTGTGGGCATGGCGCATTGACTGTTGGAGCGTAGTCTGTGATATAAGACTGAGCAGCGACAGACGACAGGTGAATTGCAAAGGGGAGGAAGGGGAAAAGCAGAGTCATTGGGCACCGTGGCGGGGCAGCATGCTTGGAGTCGTAGTGGGAATTTGGCTGTTAGTTTTTCATCGCGTCGCGCTGCACCGCGTTTGATCAGACTCGGCTGTGCTCGTCGGTGTTATTGTGGTTAGTACATTGCCGTCGGGTCTCAGTGCTCGGCGTCGTCGTCAAGCGCATATCATGCGGCTGATGCTGAGAACGGCCTTGCACACTCCAGGAGACAACGTAAATCTATTGGTTTCGGAACAAGGCTGCCCTGTGCACCCGTCTCTCAGGGTGTCGGTGGCCACGCCATGACAATCACACAAGCCATGTAATATCTCTGCAGTACGACCGGGATGGGGACAGACAATGTGGTGGTACCGACGAGGACGAGGATGTGAACGAGGGAGAGATGACAAAGCTTTGTGGTTACATAAAATGTTGCATTCACTGCTCTTGTCAGCATTTCCAGCTCTTCTTGTCTCCTCTCACCATCACGACCTGGCCACACCATCCAGGTGGTTCAACTCACGAATACACAGGATACGGGCAACACCGCAGGATGTGTCGTGTTCACTACTACGAGTCTTGGTGCAAAGAATAAAAAAAGGGAGAAATATGTTCGGTGCGTGGCCTTGGTTGGGTTGCTATCGAAAAAGGATGAACAAATGCGAGCGGGCAGATGGGTTGATCATGTGGGACCCTGGGGCATACTAGGCACGTTGCTACTCCTTGGGCGCGGGCGTCTCGAGCTTTTCCCCTTCTAGTCTGCTTTCCTGTGCTTGTTGTGGCTGCTGCGGTGGTTGACCGGCTAGTATCTGGCCGGGTGCCAACGAGCCACCCATCTGAGTCTGGCCGCTGAGGGCAGCACGGAGAGCAGCGTTTTCGATGCGGAGTTGATCGACTAGCGCTCTGCATTCTTCCCAACGTCGATTGGCCTCGTCAGCGGATGCGAGTGCTGCATCGAGGAGCTGAGAACGAGATTCGAGGGCCTTGACACGTCTGTGTGAAGAGGTGAGTGGGCACACATTGACGTAACGGAGAGGAGGCGTGGGGAACCTGGACGTACTGGTCTCTGCGCTCTCTAAACGCCCTCTGGGCTTTCCTGTTCTGCTCGGCGCGCTTGCTCTGGCTGAGCTGGCGACCGCCGCCCTTTTGGGAGTCATGGGAGTCGTCCCCGTCCTGGCCGTTGAGATGCTGTTGAGAAAGTTCACCCTGTGGGGGTGGTGGTGGTTGCCCATATTCGGGAGGTGCGTACTGATACATTGGGGGATGTGCCATACCGGGAGGGATGAGTGCGTGGGGCGGGGGAAGCATTTGGCCGAGGTGTATGCCTGGTGGAGGATGCTGTGGCTGGGGAAGAGGGGGTGGTGCGGGTGCGGGTGTGGATGTGGGGGGTGTTTTGCGCTTGCGGGACTGGCGGGTTGTAGGCTGCTGTTGCTGTGGTGTCTGTGAGGAGGACGGGTTCGGTGTCGCTGGCTGTGGATCATCGCGTAGACGCATTATGGGCGTTGAGGTGAGTGCATCCGATGATTGTTGTTGGTATTGAAGCATGACGGGGAGGAGGATGACAATGATCGACTCGCGTTTGGGGGGGATTAGTAAGAAAAAACGAGGCTCACCTCTCTTTGTTGTCTTTTGTTTGTATACAATGTCAAAAAATAGAAATAAAATAAAATAAATATTTTATACAATGTATCTGCTCGCGTTCAACGTCGTCTCCGCCGTCGGTTGGCTCGTCGTCCTCGTCCTCACCGTCGCCGCCATCGTCACCGACTCGACGGCGGGCCATTTATTCAGTCACAACGCGTTCTCGAACTGCATCGGCTCTGCGTTGCTCGGCTATGTACCCGCCACTTACCACCAGTCTTGGTCTGTCGTCGCACCCGTGCAGTCCCTCGCAGCACTCGAGGTCGTCCATGTCCTGTTGCGTCTCGTCAGGTCTCCCCTCCCCACCACCTTCATGCAGGTCGCCTCCCGTTTGATTCTCGTCTGGGCCATCGTCGCCCGCTTCTCTTCCACCCACACCAGCCCCATTTACACCACCATGGTCTTGGCCTGGTCCCTGACAGAGGTCCCTCGCTACTCCTACTACGCCCTCGGTCTCCTTGGCGTACACCCCCCTCAGTGGCTCACCTGGCTGCGCTACTCCGCCTTTTACATCTTGTACCCCGTTGGCGCAGGCAGCGAGGCTCTCCTCGCACTCAGCACCATCTCAGAGTGGCGCAACGGCCTCTACGCCAAATGGTCCCTCGAAGACTGGCTCAAAGCCGCAATGGTCTTGATCTGGATACCAGGCACGTTTCGTCACATCCCCCTTGTTCTGTCCTAATCCGTCCCCTAGGGCTCTATGTCATGTATACCCACATGATCCGCACCCGCAGCAAGGTCCTCGGTCCCCAAAAAGCGCAAAAGCTCGGTGCAAAACCAAAGGATAGACTAAAAGCAAATTGATGTTCCCAATACATGATTTGTACCTCGTTTCTCTAATATACCTTGATGTTCTTCCGCCCGTCAGAATTAAAATCGGTCATGCTCGCAATCTCTGATCATTCATAATGTGTCTCGCTTCCCTCTTCTCGCCAACAACCATGCATCTTCATGTACTGCTCTTCGTGCTCTGGCTAACTCCCATCTCTTTCAGTATGCCACTACACAACCCAAAACATGGGCGCTCATTGTCCCACCCCACGTTTGACAGACAGGCCGCGGTGTGTATGCTCACTTGCCTCTTTGGATTCACTGACAAGACTATACAAGCTCGCTGCACAAGCTGCGACGCGGCGGAAATTTCAAAACGCCTCTACTATCCTAGCAAGTCTGGATACGTCTCCCAGTTACGCTATTCCCTATTCGCTTCAAATAACCTACAACCATGCATCGGACCACGCCACCAATATAACCCTTATCAGCTCTTCACTCAAGTCATCTCCGAGCCAACCTTCCTATCCCTCACCCGGGGTTAGACTAGCTGCTGCTGGTCCTCTCGCCAGCGGAAACGATGTTACCACAATTGCCCTCCAAGACGAAACCGACGGTGTCGACGACTACGAGTATTTTGGCCCGCTGAGCTTTGGGAGCCTCGCCCAGACGCTGCAGATTGACTTTGACACAGGCTCTGCTGGTGGGTCTACCCGTCCCTTCAGCAAGTAACCCCCATCATCTTGTTTGGCAGACCTTTGGGTTCCCGTCGATTGTAATAATTGTGGCACACTTTCGCAGTTCCAGGCAAACGCTAGCACCACATTTCAAAACACGACTCAGCCCTTTGCTGTCGAATACGTGCGTTTCGTTTGTCTCCGGCCCTGCGTCGCTCCGTACCATGGCATCATCATCTTTCGATAGGGATCGGGCTCCGTGACGGGGACGCTCGCCATGGACACGGTCTCAGTAGGACCTCTCAAGGTGCACAATCAATCTATTGGCGCAGTCCGCTCGGTCTCGGATAACTTTGCCTACTCGCCAAACGACGGACTTGCTGGCATAGCATTTGGATCGATCGCAAGTTCGCTCAAGCCCACGTTGTTCGAGAATTTGATCCCGCAGCTAAAGGCTCCGCTGTTTAGTGTCTATACAACTCGGAACCAAATTCGCGGCTCCGAGGTGCGCTGACCGCTCTGTCGCATCCCCTCGCTTTCATGGTCACGGCTAGCTCTATCTAGGAGGCATGGACGTGTCGAAAGCCCGTGGAAATAGCGTGGCCTGGGTGCCAGTAATCTCAAAGGTGACACTGTTGTCACTTGTCCAAGCTCGCATCTACTGATACATGCATCACCTAGACTTATTGGACAGTTAGCATGACCGCCGCCTTGGTGAACAATACGCCCGCTTATACCGGTGCCGTCAAAGCCGTACGTCAACCCCCGACCGCCACACCGTCCATTCTCATGATTTCTTTCTTTCGCCTCTAGATTATCGATACAGGCACGTCATTCATCTACGTCCCCACCCACGTCGTGACGGCCATATTCGACAAGGTGCGCCACCTTTCTTTCTTCTTTTCCTTTTGGGTTGGCTGCCAACGACACCGAGACATGGATGCACAGATCCCCGACGTCGCACCCGCACCCGATTACGACAACGGCTTCTATGTCTACCCGTGCAACACGCCCATCACGGTATCGTTTGTACTCGGCCCACACACGCTGGCGCTCGATCCGCGCGATCTGAACCTCGGACAGTACGCGAGCGATCCGTCGGGCAGGTGAGCCTGGTCGTTGGGTCTCCGAGTTGTGGCGCGCGTTGAGCGACCCTACCTAGGACGTGCGTTGCAGCCATCGCCGATGCAGGCCTAGACTTTCCGTTTGCTATTCTCGGTGGGTTGCGTCCCCTTTTTTGCCACTCGTCATCCGATTCTCATTCTTGGGGGCATAGGTGACTCGTTCTTAAAGTCGTGTGGGTTCCATGTGTTGGCGTGTCAGTCTTCTTCTGTTCTGACCAGCGATATGTGTAGACATGACCATTTTCGACTATTCGAATGGAGCGAGGGTTGGCTTTGTGGAAAGCATCAACGAGTGAACGGATGGACATCACGACTACGTTAGGGCACTACCATGGCTAGCTTTGTTCACGGATCGTGTCAAGGAATCATTTTGATACCAACTCGCGAGACGTGCACGTAAAACAGTGGCTATATCGTCTCAATATCCATATCGCTCTCTGCGGAAAACTGGTCTGTCGCGTAATCAACCTTGTCCTGCCACTTCCTCTTCTTTCGTCTTGGGCCGAGTTTCTCCCGCGGGGTGTTGACCTCCGGTAGGATGACCCTTTTCCGTCGTCTAGAAATTGGTATCTGTGAGTCATAAAAGCATGGTAATGTATCAACTGGATGAAGTTTCGTCTGAGGATGGGATGGCTTCGCAAATCGTGATGATTCACCAAGTAGGGGGCCTTCTGCCAGACGTTTCAGCCGACCGTGACCCGTGCTCATTCGCGAGCTGCCAGTGGAAAGGGACTCGGAACCCCGCTGCCTGTTTTTCTCGGTGGCCCAGGTGGAAGAGTTGAATGGATCATCTGTGAAGGATGAAGACGCGAAGACCAAGTCCTCCTCATCGTCCAAGTGAAGGGGTCGCCGAACTGCCTTTCACTCGAAGGAAGAGTAGCGAGCTTCTTGACATTTTCTTCCGTGAGACCGATGGCTGTCAGCTGGCCCAAGACAGCATCTACGAGAGAGGCTACCTGTGAGCCTCCACCTACAGCGCCCAAGGGTGGCACTGCTGCCAAGGACTCGAGTTTCTTGATGTTTTCCGCTGTTAGACCGATGGCGGTCAGCTTGTTTATGACCGTTTCGGTGACCATGTCAGAGAGCTGGGCCGCCAGCTCCCTTGTGTCCAAGACCTTCTCACTGACGGCCACTGTTCCCCTGGAACAATTCGGCTGCTCAGATGCAGCACTGGACGTGGTGGGTGGCAGAGCCTCCCCACGACCCTCTCCCCCACGACCCTCTTCTCCAGAAGCCTCTGAAATCACCTTCCTCTCTAGGTGAACGAACGAACATCGAGTAGATGTAAACAAAGTAGTGCCTAACTTTTCGAAGACAGCTGCTGCCTGCGGCCATCTTGTTGGGATGAACCCACTGGCACTGATGAATAAGACTTCGATGCCACCCGTACGACAGCGTGCGCCAGTTTGACGTGTTTCGTGAATGCCTCTCGGCTTGCGTAGGAACGCCCGCACGGCTCGACAGGACACAGCAACCTGTCGCCCTTCCTTTCGACGCTGTATTGCTTGCCATCCACGGTGATCGGAGGAATTTCGGAGTGCTGACTCCAGCGGTGATGGCTGCGGGCTGCGGGGTTATTGAACGTTTGTTCGCAGTCAGCACAAGAAAGAGACATCGTGGGTGCAGGTGAAACGCCCGGAGCACCCCTTCTTTTATGGTCAGGCCCGTATCGTCCAACCAAGCGGCCGGCGGCTGAGGAATAAGTAATCCGGACAAAGTGACACCGGAGACCAGAAAACGTAAGCGCAGCCGAGAAAGGACAGACGTACGCGTTGGAGGATGGTCAATATTTCAATGCTACGGAATCGTCAGTTTCAACAAGTCTAGGAAACGTCAATCCCAGGCGTCACTTCCGTTAGTCGCACGGTCCCTACGGTCGTATATATTATTCAAGCTTAGCCATACAATCCAGAATCCACGGAACAGGTAACAAGGGCTAGAGGCTACATGACTTAACAAAAAAATCAAGGCAAACATCTCAAAGGTCAGGTAATGCAAGAACAAATCAAGATATAAATGATCACGGAGGCCTACACAAATCCAGAAAGCATCGACGGGGCTGTTGAGCCATGTCTTTGATGTTCCCAAAGCTTGTCCTTGGCCCGTACTTCAATATTCTCAAAGGGCGCACTTTGAGACAACTTGATGCAATCACGTGTTCCAAGGACAAGCAATTCAAAGAAAAACGCCGCCGCCGCTCGTCTAGATGCTTTGTGAGATACTTGCGCAAAGCTAATCATCTGCTCTTCCTCATCGTCCTCGGGCTGCAATTCCCTGCGGACGATCCCGAGGGCCTTCACGGTATTTCTGCTGTAACCCTTGCCCTCTCCGTCACCGGTCGGTTCCTGACTTTGAGAGGACTGCGACGGCCGCACGTCGAACACGGCAATGGCAGAACTGACGTCGGCATAAGTTTCTTCTCCCTCCTCCCCTTCGACTGCAGGAGTCGACAATCGGCTTCTCTCTGACGGCGCAATACTTCTTGCACGTTCAGCCACTTCGTCGTGTGCCACTGGGAATTCGCCGCCGACGTCCATCCGGAAATCATCCATTCCGCCACTCATGTCCCCAAAGTCAAACCCGCCCTCCGGAGCAATGCTAGCACGACCCCCGAGAGCCTCACTAGCCAAGGCAATGCTCGGCGCAATACTGGCATCCCGTCTTCCCTGTTCGATCTCTTCTTCATCATGCGTGCCTTCATCGACGCGTGGTTTCTTCCTCCCGCTTTTTTCGGGAGACGCTCCTCTCTTCTTGGAGGGTAATCCACTCTGTATGGGGCGCATAAACAGTTCCGACAACTCGGGCGCTAGTCCAGGAGGGCCAGCACAAAAGAACGTTCCCTCTGGCGTGACCTTTGTCGGCAAGAAGTGAGCAAGCGGGTCATCCCGTATCTCCAACAGACGCATGACCATAGTGGACCGTGGAAGGAAATGTTGTTCGGCGAGAATATCGCTAATATCGCGGACCACTGGGGCACCCAATCCACGACCTGCTCTGGCTCCGGGGCCATCCACCAGTTCAATGACCGAGTCAATGATTTGCTTCTTTTCCTTTGGCTTCCGTTTGCCTTTGGTTGCGTCCAGTTCCAGTTCCGGTTCTTCGGGTAGCTCTGGCTGAGCCACGCGTGGGGTAAGGTTGAGACCGAACGGTGGAGGTGTCTGGGGAGGTTCTGTGAGTGGGGATGCTAGTACGAATCAATATTGGACCTGAACGGAGAAAAACCAGGGGGCTTACACATCCGCGACGGAGAGCGTGTTTGACCAGGAGTCTTTTCTCGCTCCGAGGGAAAGCCGTCTCCAAAGTCGAGTCCAAGATCCAAGTCTGCGCCTGCAATGTCGGGGCCGAATGGCATGTCAATGTCCATCTCTGCACCAAATGGGTGCTCAGACGCCTCCCTGCTCCCGTAGGAAAACGCGTCAAGATCCTTGTCTGTTTCACGTCCGCGACCCATCATGGCCGAATCCAGAGACTCGCGTGCACTTCGCGGTTGTGGTGCGTCTCTTCCCACCTCCACGCTCTCGTCGGCCACACTGGCACCATCCCTACCGCTAACTGGGCCGTCACCAAAATCAAGACCCAAGTCAAGCTCGCCAAAGTCCTGGGAGCCGATGCCATCAGAAGGGCCGAGGTCAAAGCCATAACCAGCATCGTCGAGGTCGAATTGGAAATCCTCAGCCGTCTGGAGCGTGATATCCGCCTGACGGGCGACATGATGTCCTTGCGGCTCAGCAATGCGATCATCGAAATCAATGTCCCTGAGTAAATCGTTATTACTTGGCTCATCGGATGAAGGATGAGACTGACCAGTTAATATCAGGAATGAGGACATCCAAGTCGAGGTTTCCGCCTTGAAGTGTGATGGCGTTGCGGTTGACAGCTAGTTGGTCCTCGGTCATGTCAACGAGACCTGGTCGAAACGCCTGCACCAGACGGGGTTAGTTTGACGGACATGGAGGGAAAGATATGCCAACCATTTTGATTTTCAATAGGGCTTCATTACAATCGTCCAAGAGGTATTTTGCTTTCCTGCTATAGATTCGGACGACACCGAGCAAGAGTTGACCACTTAGACGGAGAGCCATGACCTCGACTTCGTGGCCCATGATGGCACCTGAGAGGGAGTGAATAATTGGTAGGGTGTCGTGCGCGTGACGTGTGGAGCGACTTGCCTGCTGCCTGCTGGATGTCTGTCTGCAACGTTTGTGTCTTTGAGAGCTTGCGCTCCATGTGTGCGGCGAGCCAGACCCTGGCCAACGGACCACGACGCGAGAGGATAGCCTCCGAGTAGAACTTGAGGTGGATTTAGTGACCAGACGGGTGCGCGCGAGTAGGACGACCTTACCATTGTATAAAATCAAGAAATAACGATAAGATAGAGAGGTGGAGAGAGGGGCCGCAAGTCGCGACGTTGGTGGTACAAGGTCAACCAACGATGGCTGTGTAACATGGACACGTATTACATAATACTGACCTTGAACATGCTCGGCCATGTCTGCAAACGACTTGGACCGCGTCTCTCCCGTCACCTGGCCTCCACTCCCAATCCAAAACCCAGACCGTGGGCCTTCCAGTCAGACACGGCCTTGGCACAGACCACCCCTTTGATCACTCGTTGTCAGAAGGAAGCCGTCAGTCATGCGAGAGCAAACAGACGTCTCATCCCAATGTTGCGCCTCGTCCGCGAAATGAAGGCAGAAGGCGTAAAACCTGACCTCACCATCTACAACGCGCTTCTCGCATGCGTCGCTCAGGAGGGGCTGCCCTTGGAAGCCTGGGCTGTCGTGGATGACATGGCCGCCATGGGTATTCCGCTCGATCGTCAGTCTTACCACCATCTCTTGCACGTGAGCTCGACCCTCTCTGACCATGCAGTATGCTGATTTTTCAGGCCTGCCGATGGTCTTCGGCAGATACCATGTGGCAAGTCGTCGACGAGATGAAAAGGCAAGGCATGAAACCAGACGAACAAACATATGCCTTCATCATCGGACGTGCAACCACGACAGAGAGCCTCGAGCTTGCTCTTCAGTATATGCATGACATGGAGAACCTCGGACTTGTCCCTTTGCTTACCACTGCTCGAGACGTCGTAAAGCTCGCCGCATATATGGATCTCCCCAAACTCGCCATCGAGATTGCCCAAAAGTTCGAGTCCCATTCCCCTCGCAGACTCTGCAGCGAAACATGGATGACGTGTCTCACATCTTCCGCAGACATGCTTTACGTATGTTTTGGGAATATATTCTGGTGCCTCGCTAATTGATAGTTGACCTCTAGGCAGAAGGCGTCAAGCTTTGCTGGAACAGGGTCGTCCATACGTTGAACCTTACTCCAGACGAAGGGGCTTGTCTATCTGTTCTCCACACGTGTGCCCGTCATGGTCTCTCAGATCTGGCCTTGGATGTCATGCAAGTGTTACGGGGGTTAGGCGTAGATCCTTGGTACGAACACCACTTTGCTCCCCTGGTCGAGGCACTCTGCAAAGATGGGAAGCTCAAGGAAGCCTTGCACACCCTGGATGCGATGCAAAAACAGTGCATCAACCCTATCAGCGACACAGTTCGACCATTCACCCAGTATTTGCAGCAAAATGTCGATCGCGTCGACGACGTTTGGCAGATGTTCGACCAATGGCGGCGCGAGGGGAACACGGTGGACCCCCTCATCCTCAATTCGATCATTCATGCATCTGTCCTCCTGGATGACCTGCAACGTGCCATGGGTGCCTACAAATCGTTCCCCGATTATGACTGCAAGCCCAACGTCGACACGTTCAACTTCCTTCTCTCGGGCTGCGTTGCTGCGAAGCACCGCCAACTTGGCGACAAGTTCCTGATGGACCTAAAACAAGCTGCTGTCAAGCCCAACGCCACAACGTATGAGCATATCATACTGCTCTGTCTCACCCAACCAGTGTACGACGACGCGTTTTTCTACCTCGAGGAGATGAAAACCCAAAAGTTTGTCCCCTCGGCTTGGGTGTACGCCACGATCATCCAAGTGTGTGTGGCTGCAAGGGATTCGCGGTACTCGATAGCCCTGTCAGAAATGCACCAGCACGGTTACGCGCTGCCTCCAAGCCTCCGCCAATTTCTGTCGGAGCACGGTTTATTACCCTATCAAGATGCTGCGGCTGCGGAGACGGAGACCGAGGGGGTGGGGGTATTTTAGTACAACGACCGCAATCGGGCGTGTCTGATCTCATCAGTCCGCCAAGTTTTGTCTGCTTGCTTGCTTGTTCACGCTGCCAGACTGTATTCGTACATCCCTTGTTTCCCCCAGTACGCCCTTTTGTGCTAGGCGCAGCCAAATTCTATGAATGGAACCCTTCTGTCGTGGCAGGGACTGGTTGAGTCACTCATGTACAACTCGAGGAAATCTTTACGACACCAGCTGTGCCCCTCCATGCATAGCTAGAGAGACGAACCAATATAGGTTAATCATGGTCATGCGATCGTCGGCGAGACTAGCTCGGGGACGGAGATAGTACAAGCATGGTTCAACATACTTTTTGCATTCGTGATATATATAACACGGTCGAAGCAACAGCACCAGCTGAAAAAAGTAGATCAGCCCCTCTCACCACTGCTTCCCAGGCTTTTCTCTATTTCAACGAGACCTCGCAACCGACTTGAAACCTTGCCACTCGATTACAACCCCTTCGACTGGCCGCTTTCCCGCCCTCTCTCTCGCACCCTTACTTGCCTCTACTTCCTCTTTACCTCGGTGGACACCGGTTCCTCATCCTCCCAGGGACTAAAGTTGGGCTTCCGAATCAATGGCAACGACTGCAGCCACGCAGGGAGCACACAATCCTTCTCTCCGATGCTCCTCCCTGGGGCCTCTGCATGGGTATGTGCAGGCGACGAAGGGATGCTTCCCACGTCACTGAGGCTTGGAAGGCGTTCGAGACTCGTGTTCGTCGACCCACCGAGTGCCCGGTGCAACGCCTCGCGCTCGGCGCGAGAAGGGGCGAAAGCACGAAGTAGGGAGGAGGGCGTAGAAGACGTGATGCTTGGCGTAAGTCCCGTTGGATTCAGTGCGTCGTAGGTGGATACAGAAGGCGTGGACGTGTCGGCGCTTCCGGTCTTGTCTGCTGTAGGCCTGGTAAGACGGAACACTTTTGCATCTGGATTAAGGCTGCTGCGCTGTTTTTCATTTCTAGGAATGGAAAACCACCCGTTGGGGGCGATTCCCATGCCTTTCCGTGCAATTTCCTGGGTGTCGTCCGATCCGTGTATCTCATAAGGGATGGTATTCTGGCGCATAGAGAATTGATCAGAGCCGGCTGGTCCCTGAGCATGACGAAGATCAGAAGACTCGAGCTCAGATTCAATCTCCAAGGAGCTTCCGTTGTATTCAACAGGCGAGGATGAGAAAGGACCGTTCTTGATACCGAATCCTCCAGAGGGAGAATCGAGTATGCTGATCAAGCTGCTTGGAATGAATGCTGCCGAGGGAGTCGTGGGATCAGAAAATGCCGAAAATGAAATGCCTTGTCCGGGTTGGAAATAACCACTCTGGCTGTGGCCAGAACGCAGCGAAAGTGATGTTGAATTAACGCTGGAAGTGTCATCATCAAAGGCGGCATAACCCTGTGCACGAAGAACTGAAGAAGCGTTCAAAATACCATCTATGCTGTCAAAAGTTGACGGCGCACCCGAGGCAAGGCCCAAAAGCTCTGGAGAGTGCGAAGTATCTCTCGATACCAATCCTGTTTCGCCGCTGACACGTTCTGACACCTTCGATGATGCTAAAACATCATCTACGGGGACGTCAAACGGGTTATAAGACGAAGTCCATGTAGCGTTATCTGGTTGCCCATAGTTGGAGTGTTGGACGACGACACCGCCGTTCACAACGCCAGAGTGAGACGTGTCAGTGGAATCGAGGTATGACTTGGTAAGTTGAGCGCGGTGTTGGACAGCACGGAGTCGGGACCTGCTCTCGTCAATCTTCTCCTCCAGCTCCCGTGCACGGGTGTTCAACGCAACGGTAACTTCCTCTGCAATTTGCACTTCCTTCTTCTTCCTTTCCAGCTCGCGGATTAGTTCCTCTTCCTCTTCCTTGTCGGCTTCGCTGGGTTCGGCATCAAGGATTGCATGATCATGTTCCATCCGTTCCTTCAACCCTTGAATTTCTAGTTCCAGTTCCTCCACTCTACGCACCGCAGAGTTCTTGGTGTTGCAAGCACGTTTCATCTTCTTCTCTGCCTCCCTTTTGTTTGTTTCTGCCAGACGCCGAGCTTCTTCCAGAGTTTTGGTACGGGCACGACCGTCCACTCGCCTCTGATCTTCTTCCCGCCTCCTCGAACGGAGATCGCTAAGCTCAGCCTCGAGCGACTTGTGGGATTGGTTGGCGGTACTCTGAGCTTCTTGAAGCTGGCTCTGAAGGTCATGGATAGACGTCTGCGCAGCCGTTATCTGTTTCAAGACTTCCGCAATGACTGGAGAATGGTCGGATGTCCCAGAGGTGGACGAAGTGCGGGAGACAGTGTAGGCAACCGGGGGAGCATGCACAGCAATGCGCTTCTGGTCTGCAATCAGATTAGACGACTGTGGTGCCACAGGTAGGAAATCATGAAGGCGATGGTCGGCATGTAAAGGCAGTGATGCGGACTTTGGTAGTGGTGGTGGCGAAGAGTTACGATGCGTGATAGCGCCAGACCGCTGGGTGGAACGTTCTCGGTTACGCAGTTTGGGAGGCGATCCACGTAATAACGGGCGAGGACATGGAGCAAACTTGGCGAACGGGAGGCCTGGTCAAGCGTTAGAAACGGAGGCCATCTGGTGATTGTGAGAAAATTACCGTTATAATCATGTAATTTATCCAAGGCCTTGAAGCCAAGAATGCCAGAACTCCAAGCCTGGGCGTCTTTTGAGCGGATCATGGCATCATAGTACCAAGACTCGACAAGGCCACCGCGCCACCAACGTCCAAAAGCACCGATGAACCACGAGTCGGAAGCTACGAAGCCATCAAGATCCGAACGCTGAGAAGGGTGATTATGTGAGGTAGTCGCGTGATGGTCACCAGCAGGGACTGCAGCGCCGCGGGTTGTGGCAATTGTGCAAATACCGAAGGTGTGGAAGACATGTTTTGGGGTACGGAGGGACACGGAAGCACGGTTAGCGAAATGGAAGGGGAGTGTGGCACGATCAACAGTGGTGTTTCTGTCCGAGCTGTGGGTGCGCGAACGAGGGAGATTGCAATCGAATTCCAGTGCAGAGTCGTCTGTAAGATCGTCCAAGTGACTCAAATGCTGGCGGAAAGACTGTTCAGTAAGGTAAGCCCTGAAGGATATCTCTGTCGGATTGGTGAGGTATGCTGGTGTAGGGAGAAGATGTGAGAATTGAAACAGGGCTGACGAGACATGGGAGAAAGCTCACCAAGGATGAGGAGGACTGCGAGGACGATGAGAGCACAGATAAAGGATCGAAAACCAGCTCTCGTGTGGTCCCATATGAGCATGGGAGACCAAGGGTAGAGCAGGCCAAGGCCACCAAAGGATAAGGTCATGAGCCAGAAGACGACGCTTGGATGAGTTCTTGGGAGCAGCCGGGTGGCGTGGAGAGAACGAGGATGGGCGGAGTACTGGGTGTGATTGATGGCGGACACTGTTGCGGAGAGACGTGCTCGTGTGGGGTTGAAATGAAAAATCGATGCTCGTCGTTTCCGACGACGTTGACAAAGGAAACGAGCGATGACAAGCTCGAGAAGGCCGCCGTGCAATCTCAAGCCGGAGTCAGAAATTTCATACGTAAATTCCCACTCGATGTTCAAACACACACAAGTATACGTAGAACTCTCTCTCAGCACCGCCGGTCCCGAGACTCTCTCTCTCTAGGACTAGGACAAAAAAAGAAACAAAAAAAAGTGTCCCAGGGAGGATTCGAACCTCCGGCTTCACGGTTTGGTATTCCACAACGTGATGATTTAACCACTAATCGACAAGGACGTGACAACGTGCTTCACCCATTGGTGCTATATCACCTCCGACTCTAACCCGCATGAGAATTTCCCTTGGGAACGTTTGATGAACCTGAAAAAACGCGAAAATGCTGACAGCGCGTCATATGTGCTTGTTGCCAGAGAGAATTGTGCCAGTGGTTCGCGATAAGAAGATAGTAATCCGCACCACTTTACGTAAGTTAACTCAGACGCATAACTCAGCCTCCTCCATTTTCTTGTCACCCTCCATTCCCCAGCCTCCCGCTATGAGGAAAACTTCATATGTGGTCACGTTCGCAGCCGTTCTGATCGTCCTTGTCGTCGTGAGTACCCTCTCTGAGATCACCCCTAGTTATTGACACTCACCCCTTGTTCAAGAACATCTTGTCTGCACGTCTTCCCGACTGGTTCGCCAGACACATGTCTTCACAACCAAACCTAATGATCAGTTTGAAGGCTCATCACGACTTATGAATTAGACCTACCAAACACAACATCAACGATCCGCTACGGTCTCATGCAACGCTGCGAACGCTCCTTTGTTAGCATTCCTGGCCCAGGCAACGGACGTCTTGAATACTCCGACTTTCAATGTCGCCCTTTCCCTCTCAAGGTGCAAGACCGCTGTGAAAAGGAAAATCACCTCGCCTGTGCCAAATGGGTCTCTGCGCAATATTTCACCGAGCTTGGCATCGGTTTCGCCTCCTTGGCCTTGGCAGCCTTGCTCGTCGGCGTAAGCACACACTCCAGGCGTCGTCGGGTCTGGAGAGCTGTTGCAGGTCTAGTCTTGCTGCACGGTATTTACACCTCGTTATCTTCTTGTGGCCTGAGACCAACTCTCCCCAGCCACCTTCCAGCTGATCACATTTGTTCTTGTGACGGAACTCTATAGCAAGAACGCTTTCGATGCCTTTGAACATGCTAAACCTGGTAAGGCACTTTTGTACACAAGAGACGCGTGCGGTACTCACCCCTTGCAGGATTGGGATATGTGTTCAATGCGGTTTCTTGGGTCGTCGGTTTTCTCGTTGGCTCTGGTGTCATCGTGACTGGCATCGCTGCTGACCGTGGTTACAAATGGGCTGCTGGCAATAGAGCCTATCAGCCCATCCGGGGATGAGTTCTTTCCCACTTTCAATTCCCTTCCTTGCCGGATCAAGCTTGGTTTGTCTGGTGTGCCTCTATCTATTATGACGACATTTAACCTCCTTCATACCCTCGTCTTTTTTTGGCCCCATGATGGGGTGGAGTTCATGTTGTTACGAGCTATTATTTAATCTCGCCAACGGATGTCATCATTCAGATAGTCATTCATTGTACCAATCGACTTGTCTGAAAAGCAGTACATACTCTAACGTTATCCCCCGCAATCACAGTACTTTGGCCAAGTGGCTGTCCATAACGACAAACGACTGCACTATTCCTATCCAGACAGAGTTATAAATGCCTTGGTCAAAGATGCCGTCAGATTCGTCATAACCCCTCATCGGGGTAGTCTACTTTATCATAAAGCCGGAGCGTTTCGTTCCAATCTCTTTTCCTTCTCCTCCGCATCGAAAAGTACTTGGCGCCGCTTTCCCATTTACTTTTGACGCGCCCCTTCTCCCGACCCCCGCTTGCCAAGAAGTATTTCTCTGGATCTTGCGGGAGACCCAGGGTTCCGACTGCTACGTTCATGATGCGTGAATGTAGATCGTCCCGTGTCTCGCGGAGGTCCTTCAACGTCGTCGGACCCACCCAGAGCAGACGGAGCAAGGCGGTGAACGCCCTGAAAGCCGAGACTGCGTCCTCTAGCCATCTCAACGTCATCCACATCAGCGCAGGGACTAGGATTACCGTGATCGTTGCAAAGGGGAGCGTGAGCAGCACAGACGAAATCCAGACAATTACGCCCGAGATGAGGCCGTACACGAGCTTGTATTGGGCAATTTCGTCCCATGTGTCCCAGGTGGGCCCGCTTTTCTTGAAATTGCGTACACCGATAAAGGTCGTGACGAACACCGGCGCCCAAAATACAAGTCCGGGAAGGGATATGGACATCAGACAGAAGGACCAGCTGAGACGGACGAGCATCCGGAATATTATGGTACCCCGGCGCAACGGTCGTCGGATGCGATCATCCTTGATGCCCCAGTATACAAGGTCGTCTTGATACCGCTGCAGAACTCAGTCAACAAGGGTAGTCGCTTTTGGAGCCAAGAGCAAGTTACCTTCAAATCATTTCGTAGTCTATTAATATCGTCATCTTCTTGATTTTGCTGGTCAGATTTCTCGCCTTTTGCTTCCGATAACTTGAATGCTTCGACAAAAGTTCGCATCACACGCACAAAGTCCCCTAGAGACATTGATGTCCCTAACGGGACATATATACGAGCGGCAAGCTTCGCGGACCGGATCAGATCCCAAGACGGTGCATCAATGGTTTGAGAACTGATCAGCTGGTGCATCCGTGCGGTGACATCTCGGATGGAAGCAAAGTCCACAGGCGCGAGAAACTCCGGATTGTCCTGTACAAGAGTATTTAGGGACAAGGAAAGTGCGAAGAAAACGTGGTTGAGCATACCTTTGGGGTGAATTTCATGGGGGGATTGAAAGTGACCAACACATCGGAGCGGAAGTGCTGTCGATGCCTTTCAAAGGTGACTGGAGGACAAAGGCTACTCGTATAGAGCTACTTACATATATGTCAAGGAACATGTAAGAATGGATATGGAAAAGTCGGGATTATCGCGATTCCGGGTCAGCACATCAGAGAGGAGTCTGGCGACTGGGAATGGACATTTCAGCAAACGTGGTCGATGGAGACATGAGCAGGCGAACCACCGGTTTTCAATGGCGCTATAGTGGGATGATAGCGGCTCCCCCCTTCTGGAAACAAACACACGGCATCACCAACTTCGAGTGCCTGCAAGAATCAGGTGGTCTGCACTACACCTCGACTGGATGGTTTTTACCTGTACAAGTTTTTCCATTACCTCGGAGTTGTCAATATCACCTTCGGGAAAGTCTTTGCGTCGCTTTATTGGAACAGTTCCCGCAGACTCGATTAACCAGCTAGTGAACGTCCTGCGCCCAAACTGGGTAGACTTGGCAGTTAGGCGCAGCATATTGCGCGTCTAGCAGATTCCGCTCAGCAGATGAATATTGTAATAGTTGCTCATGATTACCCCGGAGGGAATGGAGGTGACTAGGATGCTATGCAGGGTGTAAGTAAGAGCTGTTAGAAAGAGCAAGGAACGACATACAGGGCATCGGTGAGCGAGTTGGGGTGATTTGCGCATACGATGCTAGTGTGTTGGTTCAAATTAAGAGCTGCTGAAAATAGGACACGGTGGAGCTTTTCTCTCACCAAGGTTCTCCGGTCGTGGGTATGTACTCTGTATTTTCCACGACTATCGTTCCGTAGAATATCTTGAGGACAAAGTGAAAGAGAAGACTAACAGGAGATTGAATGGTACGGAGCGAGGCGAGCGAGCGAGTACTGACCGAACGAGAATGTAAGACCAGGACGTAGGGGACCCCTTTGGCATGGTTAATTAGTGTGAGTCAAGCTGTGCCTGTTTATGAGCTTTGTCTTCCGCTACTATCCGAGTCGATGACATGGAGACAGTCTTAGCAAAAATTCGTCCGCACACGTCCTCCTCGCTACCCCATCAAAAGACACCCGCGACGCTCCTCCACGCGCTCGAGGCGACCTTGACAGAGACGCGCACTGAGCGCACACCGACAGCTTACTTCGCAGCACTGATAACCACCCTTGATGGCACATTGCAAAAGCAAGATGCTGCCCTGGGCGATGGTGATGTCCTACCAGCCATTCTCTACCTGCTTTCCTTGGTAGCACCTTTCGTTCCCCGGCCGGTCATCCAGTCGAATCTGAGTACCCTTCTCTCGCTCACCGCCCCGTTATTCCCCCATCTCTCAACCCACGCCCCTCCACTAAGATCGCAGCTGACCTTGTACAACTCCATTTTCCATGCTCTTGACCGATCACAGCTGGACACGCCGGTCGTGCGCCAATCTTTTGCAACCATCCTACAATTGTGTCTAGATCCCCGACCAAAGGTGCGCAAGCGTGCCATCGATCTGGTCAGCGATGTGTTATCGAATCCACCAAGTCCACTTCTACGCCATCCCTATGCCGAGCGCGTCGCTGAGTGGATGCAAAATTCCCTCCGTCAGGCTAGTTCCGGCGTCTTACCACAATCAAAGGAGTTTTCAGTCGACAACGCGATCCGTGTCCTGGCATTGCTGCGTCCTATTCTACCCAATCTCCCACTCGATGTGAGCAATATACTACAGTGCCCGAATTAGCGCCTGACTGGCACGATAAGGCCATCCCTCCGATTACAACCATCCTGCTCACTCTGCCCAGACTTGGCAATTCATATTTATCACAGTCCTCCTACTCAATTCTTTCCGACCTACTTTCGGTTTCGGTCGACTCGGGTACTCAAAGCGGTACAGAACAGATCCCAGTAGTATTTGGCGCCGTCCTGTCATCTTCACCACCCAAGTCCGACACCACCGTTGCTCCATCATGGTTACGCGTCCTAGGGGATGTCATGCTTACCTATCACGCTGCAGATCCAGAAGCGTCGTCACAGCAATTCATTAAAGTTTGGAAAACTGTTTGGTCCTTTTTTGAGACGCATCATGCGCAAACACGGAAGGCCGTTGCACAAGCACTGGAATCGCTTGCTCGATGCATTACATTCTCCATGGCTCGCACAGCTGCGGGTGATGCGTCTGATGGTAAATCACCCGTTAGGGCTGTTATCGCACAAATTGCGAAAGCTTTGGATTCCTTGGCCTATGCGTCGGCCATCCCAGAGTTGCTACATGTCGTATCTTCGCTCATCCTGAGCCTTAACATGCGCCTCGAGGACGGCAAATTGACACTCGCAGCCGAGGCATTACTCTTACCACTAGTACAGAAAATTGCCGACCTCCGGATGCAGAAAAGTTTTGAACACAAGGAGGCCGCAGATGGTGTCATATCGACGGCAATGAGAGTTATGGGACCTGCCGTCGTGCTCGAAGCACTTCCCCTGAACCTAGAGCCTCAGGACCGGTTCGTAATTATCCCACATTGTTCGCAATTGACTAAGCTCCTTCGCAGCCAAGCAGGGCGTGAACCCCGCGCTTTCTTGTTACCAATGCTGGCTCAGCCTCATCCTTCTCCCTTGGGACACTTTGTTTCTTACTTCGTTCCTCTGAGCGAACGGATGTTCAACCTTCAAAGCACGGCCGAGGCAGATGGGAGACAATCTGAGGCAAAGGTCTGGAATGTGCTCGTTTCGCAGGTTTGGGTAGGCTTCGCAGGGTACTGCCATGCTGCTCCGGACGTTAAAAGTGCAAGTGCTCCAATGTCATGTCCGCCTACGTCCCATCTGACATCTTACAGGCACTCACGCCAGCTTTTTCTCAACTGCTATCCCAGCTTCTGTACACTCAACCCGAGCTTCGGCCCTCGGTGCTCAAGGGCCTCAAGTCTTTGGTTGAATCTAGTCTTGTCGTGTCACAAGCTGAACCCGAAGATTCCTCTGAAAACTCTGTCGTGGGAAGTTCCCTTACTCGCGAAGAAGCGATACAGAATATCGCCTTCTTGAAAACGCAGGTGGAAAGCTGGTTTGCTGTTTTCTTCAACGTGTTTGGTAGCGTCGACAGGGAGAGCAGGGGTTTTGTCGGAGATGTCATCAGTGCTTGGGCAGACATTGCTGACTCTCAAGAAGTCTCAAAAGCATATTGCAAAGTTGTCGAGCTGTTCCAGCAGAACCTTCAAAAGCTAACCGCTGCGCCGGATGTACAGCAGAACGCGAATGGCACCACCGTGACACAAGATCTACTCATATTACTCTTGCCTTGGCTAGAAGAACAACAAATGATATCCCTAGTGCAGATCTGCATGACCAGCGAGGTGCTGTGCTGCAAGGAGAACGGGGTACAAAAGCGAGGCTACAAAATCCTCGCCAAGGTAATCAACGGTGGCAAAGTCCAAATTGATGCGCTTGCAACCTTGGGGCAACTTGACTCTTTCATTACGGGTCTTTCGCCCGCTGCTAAAAAGGATCGTTTTGTATTACTGGCCAACCTCGTGCCCAATATACCGCCATCATCTCTCCATATCATTCCTTCTCTGATCCCCGAAGCCGTGTTGGGCACCAAGGAACCCTCCGAAAAAGCCCGATCCGCTGCCTTCGAACTGATCGTGCAGATGGGCCAGAAGATGAGCGAGGGTGGTCTGGTCATGAGACAGATGGTTGATGGTATGGATGAAGATGTTCCTCCCGAAGGTTTGTGTTTTCATATACATAACTCTCCAAGCTCCACATGTTGATGTATACCACCCAGCGAACGCGAGCGTAAACGAGTACATGACTATGGTTGCTGGTGGATTGGCTGGGGCAACACCCCACATGATTAGCGCTACCGTGACCGCACTCTCGCGACTCGTCTTCGAGTTCAAAGGTCTGGACAGTGCATGCTTTTCTGTCCATGCCGCTTGGTAACATACTACGTCGTGCAGATACCATCGGTTCGCAGATGCAAACCGAAATATTTACGACACTTGTGGTTTTCTTGTCTTCGTCGAATCGCGAGATCGTCAAGTCTACCCTTGGTTATGTCAAGCTCGCGATCCACACGCTCTCTCCCGACCTTCTCAGGCCCCATTTGAGCAATTTAGTCCCTGCACTCCTGGCGTGGTCGCACGACCACAAGAACCATTTCAAGGAAAAAGTACGGCACATATTCGAGCGGATGATACGACGCTTTGGATGGAACGATGTGTATCAAGCTGCGGGTGGAGAGCAGGCCTCCAAAGTCCTCGTAAACATCAAGAAACGGAAAGAAAGGGCCAAGCGCAGAAGAGCTCGCGAAGAGGAGGACGAGGACGAGGAGGTAACGCATTCCCCCGTGGCATCTACTGGTTACTGATACGTTTCTCAGGGACCTTCTCGGAAGGTGGCAACGGGTGACGCTTTCGAAGACGTGCTCTATGGAAGTGAGAGCGAGCTCGACGACAGTGATGACGAAGAACAAGCACCACGTGGGGGTAAATCTAAACGCAAAGGCAGCGAGCAGGGCTTGCGCCTGCGAGACGACGGCGAACCAATGGATCTTTTGCAGGGTGCTGTCTCACGAATGACGAGTGCGTACTACGCCTACGTTACTAGGTCCTGTTGACATATCTGTCACGCAGATGCGAAAAATGATCGTAGGCGAAAACCTGGTCAAGACGCCAACCGTTTCAAAACACACGAGGAAACCGGGAAGCTTGTCATTCCTGCAGACAACTCTGATTCGGACATCGAGGTCAGCACTCGTAGGGCTGCCAAAGACGTCGCAGGAAGCGCATACAGAGAAAGTGTCACTTCTGTAGACGGCTTTGCGCGCGGGCCCAGTGGACGCATCAAATTCAACAAAGACACGAAGAAGCGTAGACGAGAGAACGAGGATCAGGATGGAGACATTGAAATGGCTGATGCTGAGGCACCAGCGAAATCAAAATCGAACAAACGACGTTCGGAAGTCAAGCTTGGCCACGAATTCAAGGCAAAGGTATGTTTTCCATGAAGACGATTCGAACTAATGATCTTAATGGTGTACAGAAAGCGGGAGGTGATGTCAAGAAGGGGAACATTGATCCTTACGCCTATTTGCCTCTATCTCAAGCTGCGAAAAGAAAAGGCCGCGATCGGATTGGTATTGCTGGCAAGCGATAACGCTTACGTACCTAGATGTCTCTTGTAACGCGCAGACTGCTAACCATATAATGTCTGGTCATGTGGGGTGCCAAAAAGACCGTGCACCCATGCTGTGGGTTGTGTCCAGGTAGATATGACTGAAGTATTCCCTAACGCCTTGGCAGCTACCGTCGCAAGGAGTTGCGCATCGAATCTGTTGTCACCTTCCATAGCATACTGCAGCAGACAAACAGTCGGTATCTGCCATGAATTGGGAATGGACGACAGCAGCCTGCGAGCGATACCTCCACCAGGAATGAATGGTACCGGCCAAGAACTGCCCTCAGAATGAAGATCTCGGGGCAACGGGGAAGAATAAGGGGGAACCGGTAAATCCATGAGGGAAGCGAGCGAGCCTCCGTCCAAGGGTGGAGAGACAGGCGGTAGGATGAACGTTGTTGGCGTGCTAAGAAAAAACTGCCAGTGAGACGATAGACAGCAGGGCAGACAGGTCCTCGTGTACTGACTGCATCTGCGAGTCTGTTCTATCCGACGTGTCGACGCCTCCCATGAAGATCACTGCTGAGACGCCAGAATTGCGGATGAACTCGAGCAGCGCGTCAGTGAACTGTTGCTTGGACGACTGCGCAGAGAGGATGACTGGTGAGATGCACTGTCTACTTGCGCCGACTTACCTTGAGGACGGGGGACCGTTGCTGGATGACCGCGATCGTGTTGTTCGCCTCGCCGAACACTGCCCGAGCATGACAAGTTGACCGTCTGAGACGTCTCGACGGGTCGTATAGATAGACTTACGTTCGATGGGAGTAGTTAAACCGTCAGTGCCATCCGAGTCCTCGCGTGCACCGGCGACTGGAACCAAGTACTTTGGATCAAACACGCCTACGCGGTCGAGCTTGAGTGACGCGATGAGTAGATCAGCTGCGAGTTGCGCGACGTTTCCAACGGATACCACAGGCTGTGTGCGAATCTATGAGATCCTGGCTGAGGAGATGGTAAACTGCTTACCACGAGGATTACCCTCCCTGAGAGTTTGTAGGTCGTGTTGAGTGGTCGAAAGAAAGACATGCTGACATCACCAGCATTGGGAGGGGACGATCCATATCACGACGTGACTGATTATCTTTTCAGCAGACAAAAAGGTCCGTGATCTCTGGTAGTATATCGGATAGTACATCCGCCTGTCATGCATTCCCAGTGACGCGGAAGAGCGGGGTTCGACTCCCCGCCAGAGAGTTGTTTATTTCATATTGCATTTTTTTTGGGCTCATGCGAGTGAGAGGTGCGCATTCTAGGTACTCTGTAGCATCCTTATGGAGTCTATGGCACTACTTTAACTTCTCTACCATCTCAGGCACGACCTCGAAAAGGTCTGCCACAAGTCCAACATCAGCAACCTGGAATATTGGCGCATCGGCGTCCTTGACAATGTTAAAAACATGGATCAGAGAGAGTCAAATGGCGATTTACCTTGTTGATAGCAACAATAAGCTTGGAATCCTTCATACCAGCGAGGTGTTGGATTGCTCCCGATATCCCAAGTGCCATGTACAGCTCAGGCGCAACAACCTTACCGGTTTGTCCCACTTGCAACGAGTTATCTGCGTAACCCGCATCGACAGCCGCTCGCGAAGCGCCAACTGCTGCCCCCAGTGCATCGGCGAGGGGGTATAGGGTAGCTCGGAACGTCTCGGCGTTCTTGAGTGCTCGTCCACCAGACACCACTCGGGTGGCAACCCCCAAGTCGGGACGATCAGATTTGCTTAGCGAAGTGGAGATGTGGTTTGATGGGGGGTCAGAAACTTCTACAGGTTCAAGGACCTCCGTTGCAGCTTCCGCTTCACCTGGTACAGCAGCGGGAAAGGCGGTCGACCGCACAGTGAAAAACTTGATGGGTATCGAAGTCGGCGCTCGAACCGTTGAAATGGCATTTCCCGCATAGATCGGGCGGGAAAATGTCGTACTATTGGACGAAGTGTCATGATCAACGGAAGTGATCTCAGACACGGCCGGAACGTCAAGCTTTGCAGCAACTCGAGGGAGAATGGATTTAGCGGATGATGAGTGAGCTGAGACAACGTGGGTGAATGAAGAACCGCCCGAGAGGACCTTCTCCAAGAGTGGGGCGACAATTTCCGGTAATGGCGTGGAGTATTGTAGAGAGACGGAATGGAGCACGGTATCTAGTCCCTTTATCCTGTAGTGCGACGATTAGTAGAGTTGTGAGACTGGAAAGGACAAACATGCTTCTTCGCCTTGTCCAATACGCTCGGTACTTGGTCCGGAGCACCTGCAATGAGACCTGTTACTTTGCCGCCGAGACGGGAAGCAGCGGTCAACGCAGAAAGGGACGCAGACTCCAATTCACCGTCACGATGCTCCAGGAACACTAGCGCGTGTGGTGACGGAGACGTGGCATAACTTCTGACGAGCACTTTGCTCAGCGTTGCTGGTTTGATGCGGAACATGGCAGATGAAATCAAAGCGCTGCCGGATAGACTTGAATACCGTCTCCGTCTGCACGTGATTTGGTGTAACGAGCGGTGCAACCTCCACGACTCTTGTTCATCCGAAACGTCCATTGCAAATGTCACTACAAGGCTTGGTATCTGGTTCAGAGTGTGCCGTGCCTTCGAATCCGTTGGCACAGGTCCTCAAGCACACCGAAGGCGATAGGAGCTTGCAGCAGGTGTGTACTTTCCCAGCTCACCTTCTGGATTTAACCGACCCGGTTCAGGATCGGGTCGCAGGGCCTTCATCGTTTCGGGTACGACAGTCCTTCCACTTCTGCGGTTCCTCATTCAAATATCCATACAGCTACAACATCTCCCGGGGACTGCACCAGCTCAAGCTGCAGAAAAAGATGTCGAGATGGCAAGGCAGTTTTTCGCAGGTCCGATGGGGTCGTCGGCTCCATCTCTTGCAATGGCGTCCCCTCGCTCTCACGCCGAGCTTTCCCGCTTTCCCGAGGCCCGTGGACAGTTTGATCTGAATCAAGCGTGGACCAGAGGGATACAGCGACAACCAGCGTTTCACGACAACGCGACGCGAACCGCATGGGCTTCTGAGTTCAGTGGAGTGCTCAACCAAGCTATACCAGGATCGTCCGCACAACAAACAGGGCAACAAAATTTAGATGGTGTGTACCAGTATTTTACTTTGGTGTTCTAACTGAGGCCGATTTTACAAGCTCAACACCCTTACACAAGCCTTGGTGTCCCGTACAGTTATCCCATGTCGTCAACCATGTATGCATCTAATTTGACCGGCCCTGCTATGCACCAGAGTTTCAGTTCCTCGATGTTATTGGATAAAGGAAAGGCGAAGGCTGTGGACGCAGACTTTGAAGCTGCATTTGCACAAGCCGCTGCCTCCCTCAGCATCTCTGACACGAACAGCTCAACAAGGATTGTGGAATTGGGGACTAGTTCTTCTGCTACCGAGTCGGCATCTGAAGATGTCAGGACTAGTATAGAGTCAGCTACTCTTTTCCTTTCGTGCGTCTGGAAAAGCTAACCTCATGCTATCAGAGCCCGGCAGCATTTACAAGAGTCTGATGCACTACAAAAGGACGAAGATTTAGCAAGGTGGGAATCGGAATTCAACCAGCTCATGACAGCCCAGCGTGAAGAACTGGAATACGATTACGGTGGAGTGGTGAAAAATGCATGGGAGAGCGGAATGGGTGAATTCACCACTGATAGTCCAAAGTTTGATGGGTTCGGATATCCAATTCTTGCTGAATACGTCTTCGGTGAGGCTCACGACATGTTTCTTCGCCCATGTTTGCTGAGGTTAACTCAGAGAAAAACAATCCGTTCTTGCAACCATCCACTTCCGTCCAGTCACCGTTAAGCGAGGCAAAGGCCCTCCTGGAACGAAATGGGTCATTATCGGAGGCTGCGCTGCTATTAGAAGCTGCTATACAGACAGGTGAACTCGGTGAGCGCGGATATGAGGCATGGATATTGTTAGGAGAAACAAGGAGCATGGATGAGCGTGAGGAACAGGGCATGCGCGCTCTGATGGAAGGAGTTCGGAGGGCAGAAGCTGCGGGTGCAGATGGAGCGGGCATGTTGGTAAGGACTCATCGTTTTGCGAAGTGGTGACTTAATCCGATGATCCTTTCCAGTCGCTTGCGATTTCATTCACCAACGAGGGATATGACCGGGCATCGTATCATATGCTATGGCGCTGGTTGCGTGCACGATTCCAGACCTTCCCGGTACATGACGACGTTGAGAAAGCCGTCCATTCCCATTCGCTATGGGACTCCCACGATCGTCTTACTGACGCCTTCCTGATGCTCGCAAGACGGCAGTATGATGAAGGTATAATTGATCCTGACGTCCAGATAGGGCTTGGTGTCCTGTTTTACAACAAAGTAGAGTATGATCGTGCGAAGGATTGCTTTCAGAGTGCATTGTCTCAACGTCCCCAAGTGGGTTTCATGCATATTTCAAGGTTGTCATTTATACTTACCCCTCCGTAGGACTATCTCCTCTGGAATCGGCTCGGTTCATCTTTATCGAATGGCGGTAAGCCAGAAGAAGCTTTAGGTGCCTACAGAGAAGCACTCAGTCTCCGCCCGACGTACACGCGTGCGATCTACAATGTTGGAGTTGCCTGTAAGTAAGACGATATTAGCTTCATGTGGAATATCAACGGTTGTACAGGTCTGAACATTGGTGCTCGCAAAGAAGCTGCGGAGCATTTTCTTAGTGCCCTAGAGTTGCAGGAAACAACAGGAGATAGGCAAACCAGCGATCAACTTTGGCTTACCTTGAGACGTGCCTTTTTACAGTTGGTAAGCCGATCCGTCATCGTGGCCCTTCACCTTTGTTAACATCTACTCCGAAGGATCGTGAGGATCTAGCAGAGTTGGCTAAACCCGAGAGTCGCACACCTTTGAACGTTTTCCGACAGCACGGATTTGATTTCTAGACGAGCATGTATTCGAAACAAGCTGTACTAATTACAGACAGACATGCGGTCTGCTTGATGATCAACTGAGGTGTCAGATCCAGAGTGTTCGATGCATCTTGAACAATACTTACGCCAACCGCGACGAAGTAACCTTTTGCCATTACAAACGGAAGGTCTTGGATTGGTTTTCTGGCTAGTAAGTATTGGGTCCTTAATTTCCACCATCAACTAAAATCCGTTCAGGTTTACCCTCCATTGGGGGCCGCAAACTTAATAGTTCTAAATCGAAACCACTGTGTCAAGCCATGTTCAAGCTGACATTAGTAGTCGAGATTGGCTCTGCTTCGGCATGAATGTGACTCTTCAGTTAGGTTTTGGGATATCTGGTCACATTCCATCTGAACGGGAAGCCGTCTGGGTGTGAATCCGTGTGATAGGTAGAAAATACACTGGATTTCATTGAATCAAGACCCTGGTCATGCGGACGTGTGCCAGCGAAGCGGTCCGGCCCACCAGTCCAAACATTATAAGTAGCTTGACTCCATCACATACTTTCAAGTTGCCCTTTCCGTCCGCACAGCAATTATGTCCGGCGTCCAGATGTAAGTCACTGATCTTTTCTTTCAAACTGATCTAACTGATCTGCGTCACTAGTCATACCGTTTCCAAGCCCTCGGGAATCTCCAGCAATGCTAACTTGAAGCTTAACAAATTCTCTAGTCAGTTGACCCAGAACAAGGTAAGCCTACTTTGCATTCAACGACATGTAATGATGGCCACTGACTTGTACCTGCAAGGCCCGTGGTGGCGCTCAAGCCATGCGTTCGCAGCTTGTATCCCTTCCGCGTAATACATTCTAACATTATGTACTGTTTGCAGTCTACGCGACCGGCTTGACCGAGGAGGATATGGATAAGCCTCAGGTACGAATGTGCTTCCAATGACTAGCGTATCACTCGACTTTTCCTGATAGATCGGTATCTCTCCAATCTGGTGGGAGGGTGAGTGCGCAAAGTTGTATCGAAACACACCAGCCTGATCGCCACCAAGGCAATCCGTGTAATATGCACCTCGTGAGCTCCATCGATTCTACTGTGTTTGCGAGCTATGCCGATCTTTCCGCAAAAAGCTCGATCTTGCAAAAAAGATCAAGGAGGGTTGCAATGAGGAAGGCCTCGTCGGCTTGATGTTCAATACCATCGGTGTCAGGTCTGCAGTTGCGCTTGACTTTCATCGGTGACATCTAGCTCATCATGGTCCCCAGTGACGCAATCACGATGGGTACTGACGGTATGTTTTATTCCTTCTCCAGGGGTTTCTTCCCTCATTCCTATCCCTATAGGGATGCGTTACTCGTGCGTATTTGCTAGATGGTCATCGCTAGGCAGGAGGTTTTTGTTGACTGTATCTTCGTAGGCTGCCAAGCCGAGACCTGATTGCGGACTCTGTCGAAGCTGTGAGTCACTTTCTGAATCACCTGTTTACTCGGGCTGATAACGAAACAAGGTCACTTTGGTGAGTTGAGCAATGATTGCCGTGGTGATAGCACCTCGTAAACTCGAATTTCCCATGTTAGGCCCAACATTATGATGGCAACATCTCTGTCCCTGGATGTGACAAGAACATGCCTGGTGTTCTAATGGCTGCCGCACGACACAATCGCCCCACCATAATTGTTTATGGTGGAACCATTCAAGTAGGTACCCGCCATGTCGATTGTCCCTCGATGGGATTCAAGAAAGGTGGCACTGTTAACATCTCAGACGCTTTCGAGTCATACGGTTTGATGGTCTTCATTTGGTTTTTCTTTCATGATACTTACGACTATCAGGTGCATATGCGGTTGGTCACATCAATGACGAAGAACGGTTTGACGTGGTCAGGCATTCCTGTCCCGGACCAGGTGCTTGTGGTGGGATGTATACGTAAGTGAATGCGTCTTGATGTTTTTGTTGTGCATAAATCCTGTTGTGATGGCAGAGCAAACACCATGAGTTCTGCCCTCGAGGTTCTGGGGATGTCCTTGCCGTATTCCTCTAGTACACCTGCGGTTTACCCAGGTGAGTAACGATTTCTTGGTCGAAGATGGCGATTCAAATTCTGTTCATAGAAAAAATTCAAGAGTGTTTCAGGGCTGCAAAATATATGAAGCGCCTACTAGAGTTGGACTTGAAACCCAGGGATATTCTTACCCGCCAGTCGTTCTTGAACGCAATTACTATCGTGAACATCCTTGGTGGATCAACCAATGCAGTACGTCTCCCATGTCTCCGTTGTTCGCGTTCTGATAGCCGGAAGGTACTCCATTTGCTGGCTATCGCCAGAGCTGCTGACGTGCCTCTCACAATTGACGACTTCCAAGACGTTTCTGACAGAACGCCTTACATCGCCGACCTCAAGTATGTATTCAGTTGAGGCTGTGAGGCTGTGAGGCTGTTTGAATTGACCATGACTTGAGGCCTTCTGGCAAGTATTACATGGAAGACGTACACAAGATCGGTGGGATTCCGGCTCTGCTTAAATACCTTCTCAAGCACACCAATTTAATCGACGGCAGTCAGATGACTGTCACGGGAAAGACGCTCGCAGAGAATCTCGAGGACGTGTCGGAACTTGAGTTTGAAACGCAGGACATCATCAAGAAAGTAGAAAACCCGATCAAACCAACAGGCCATCTGACGATTTTGCGCGGAAGCTTAGCGCCTGGGACCGCTGTGGCTAAACTGACTGGCAAAGAAGGCCTGAGATTCGAGGTCCGTGTTTGTGTTTTATAATACCCACAGGTCCAATTTCTGATCCGGAGATAACAGGGTGTTGCCAAATGCTTTGACAGGTAAACCAGACGCTGTGTTTCATAGTCAAGGCTGAAACTGTCGCTAGCGTGCATGACTTCTACCCCTCTCTTGAACGAGGAGAGATCAAACCAGGGACTGTCCTTATCTTCAGATACCAAGGCCCGAAAGGTGCACCTGGGATGCCTGAGGTATGCTCTTCGGTTTGCTTACCCTACACATCCCTAAGCCTTCTGCTGTAGATGCTAGGTAAATCCAGTAGAGTGACTCACTCCAATTATTCCCTCATGGGGCTTAATCACAGGGCCCACCGCTGCTTTGATGGGAGCTGGTCTTGGGAATTCGACCGCTCTCATTACTGACGGTCGTTTCTCAGGAGCGTCTAGAGGATTCATCATCGGTATGTCACATTGTTGTTCAAGTCATGACTTCAGGGTATTTACGATCGCGCTTCTACCAGGTCACGTTGTCCCCGAAGCTACTTTGGGTGGCCCTATCGCTCTAGTCAAAGACGGTGATCGCATCATCATTGATGCAGCATCGCGAATCATTGATTGGCTGGTAGGAGAGGATGAGAAGGCGGCGCGCAGGAAGGATTGGGAGGCTTCGGGTAAGAGTGCCTTGAAGGAAAGGAGAGGCATCCTGTACCGATATGCCAGGGACGTCGCGGTGAGTGATGTTCACGCGTCCCGTCTACGCGTCGCTGAATCGATCGCGATAGCCGGCCAGCGAAGGTGCATACTGCGACTGATTCCCTGGCGCCGCTTCTGTGCTGTATGTATGCGTATATCATTGACATGTAAACGATCTATCTTGAAAGTGCACGCAAATCTTATGACCTGAAGCTGTCCATCCAAGTCTGACTTGACTTTCAACCACGACATGTCGCACTCCATCACTACATCTGCCTCGTATGTGCTCAACAAGTACTCCCGTTCTTACCCGTCTACGTCGTCTCTTCAAGGCACTCAGGCTCCAGTTGAATCTGAATGGCAGCACTTCACGAACCCACCCATGAGGATCATCCTGGAGGCTAAAAAGTCGCCTTCCGGACAACTAGTCTCTATGCGCTTGAAAATACTGTGGAGCGTGCATACAGCGGCAGACGACTTGCATATAGAGCAGAGGGAAGTTGTCTTTGTGAGCAACGGCTCAGATTGCCTGTGGGACCGTCTGATGTTGTTCGATCAGGAGGACTTGGAACTACTATCCTTCTCATCTTTGCCGACCTTTCAAGCATCCACGACCTTTCAATCAGACCAGGGCCTCCCTCTGAAGGCAGTGTATCGTGACGCAGTAGTCGGCATCCGTTACTTGCATCCAAGGACTGTCCCTCCCGGTTCTCAACCAGCAAGTGATCACGTCAGTCACGACTCGTTCTTGCCTGACTCTTAATCTGTCAGACGTACCGTCGCTTCCAAATTACTTTCAAGACTCCACAGGACGCATCGCAATTTATCGACGCTATCAAGCCTGTCTGCCCTTGCAAAGCGAACCCCCAGCCGAGCCATATCAATCGACAGTCTACGATGCTCTCGACGTCATTGATGCGGGCTGCGACGGCCGTATCAGCCAATGCACCTGTACAGTCTCAGGCTGCCAGAATGACTGAGCGCCAGAGCACTATCGATCCCGGGCCCGTCACGCCGACCACGCTAGGTCGGCCCCCGGAGAACCAAGCTTTTTCTATCGTACCCTCCTCCGCGGCGGCGAGCCTTTCCTCGGACGACAGTGCATTTGTGACATGCTCCGAGACATCCCATAGAGCGGAGACGCAGACGGACCGATATCGAAAGGACGAGCTACCTAAAAGCCGTGGTCGTGGCTCAGGTCAAAGTTCCTTGCCAAGTTCATCGCAACTCAGTGTGTCATCGGAGCAAAGCATCAGTATGCCCCCACCCCCTGTCCCGCAACATGCAACACACTCTGCTGATGCAGCAGTGACCCAGGGACCATCAGGAACAGTAACTTCGGGCGATGAGAGATCACAGTTTCTTGCATATCTGAGCAAGCATCCCTCTCTATGTGAACTATCTCGAGCTGAATTGGGCACCCTCGTCGGCCAGGTCATCCGAGAAGATGGATTCCTTCAGCTGGTATGAAAATGCGTTATTTTGGTACCCCATGCATCTCACGTTATTATTGCCTAGCTCGAGAACCTCGACTCTTTATGGAGAGAGAAGGGATTTCTTGGTCATCGATAATGAACAAAGTTGTATCGTGTTACACGATCTTCTTGTGCATGATTTACTTGTAATTATATCTTCTATTCACCATGCAGGCTCTCGGGCGCTTCGAGTGACGTGCCAGCGACTTGCAGTTCGTGTACACTCTTGAGACCCACCCCTCGCAGGATTCTGCCGACTCCCTCCTTTTTCATAGCCTCCAGTTCCGACTCACTTTTGGCGAGCAGCATGCCTGCGAAACCGAGTGAATTGATACTGATCAGTTGCTGCGTCTCCTCTATCTTGTAGGCTTCGTGGCGCCGAGGTATCAGATGCATGTGCTCCAAGGTAAAGATGGCATTGAAAGAAGGCGAACCGGAAGGGTAGTCGAAATCATGTCGTACGGTTGATATGACCAAGTCGAGGAGCGACAGGAACGGGGGAAAGAGTACTTGGGTTAGTTCATCCGCGGAAGTATTGCTCGAGAGAGGGGGGAGGCGGAACACATGATTGGCATAAGGTAGCGAAGAAATCGTAAAAGGTTTCCCTGTATGCGACTCCTTTAGTTTCTTGGCATCATGTACGCTCGCATTCACTTTACTAACCGGATATTTCAACTACTGTTTTCCGAGCGACCTTTTCAATTGGTGGTCCATCGCTTTCAACTTGGATGAACTGGACATGCTTGTGTGGCTGGCTTGCACCGCTGTTTGACCCGCCTGTTACGTCGTTCGGGCTAGTATTCTTTGATCGGTTTCTAAGAATACTCACAGTTATAAAAGGCGATGAAATGCATATTCGCCTGTCGAGCAGCGAGCAAGAGTAGATATGTCTGGACCAAATCCTGGGGCAAGAGGGGCGACGTCTGCGGCCTAAATTCTTTGATTATAGTTTGGTAGACGGTTTCATCGACACGTTATTCACGGTACTGGAGCACATACCCTTGGTCACCAGTAGAAAATGGTGGGGGGCCACGGAATATTTATTCAGCTACTCTAGTTGGTCATGATTCAAGAAGACGGCGAGGATGGACTGTACGCACCAAGGCAACATATTCGGACACGTCATCCCCTTCTTGCAGGGACAGTTCCCCAAGGTATAGATGCGGAGCATAAGGGGGAGTAAAAGGGTTCTTCTTGGCTACCGCGTTGGGTTCCGATGAGAGGGAGAGATCTCCTGCAGCATCCCGATCTACCGGCTTTTGCTGCAGCGCAGTGCATAGTCGCAGCTCAAACTGGCTCGGTAAGGTAGATATGAAACTGCATCAACACGGGCTAGGAATCTCACCTCCAGGCCAATGTCTTGGTGCTTGTGGACCACGGATGGGAAGAATATCTGTTTACTTGCATTCTTGAATTTCTCTGGTAACGCGGCAATGATATCAGATGGTTGCATAGTAGAACGTTGAGGCCTTGGGTCGCTGGATGATACTGCCAATGGTGGTATGTATCTACAGCCCTGGGAGTCGAGGGTTTCATCATCGGACTCTTCGGGCTGCCTCGGTGCGTGCGAGCACTAGTCTGGACAACAGAGCAACGGGAATCATGGCAAGTAAACTACAATACAGTCGAGCAACAAGAGAATGGAGAACCAATCATGACACGTGCGAGCCAAAAAAAAAAAGAAACGGTCGTTGCACGGAGAAAGAAACATCCTCTAGCCTGGTCAAATACGATGCTCGTCTGTTGATAGACCACTCGTACCCTAGGGAATTATATGGTCAGCACTCGGAAAACTTTCAGCATGTCGACCACCCCGGAATGTAGCAGGGCAAGAAAGATTGCCAGTGGCACGCTACGATATGGACAATCCCTTGACGAAGGGGCGGTATTCTAGCGCAACCATGACGAAACCCAAGGCCATTAATGTGATAATCTGGACGATTGGAGGTTTCAAAGGAGGAAGCTGGCAGGAGCCTTGCGTGGCAGTGCAAACTCAGATCGCGGGTTGCATTGCATCCGCCAGGACCACAATGCCCACTGGCAAGAAAAAGCCCAGCGTTGCCCCCTCGCAAGATCTCATCGCGGTGGGCCCAAAGCATGTACAGAAAAAATATTCTGGGAAACGCGATGAGAATGGTCTGAAGCCATCCACATCTCGTGCACTCATTCTGCGCAATGGCAAGTATGGCGCTCGCGGAACCGGTGAGGTCATGCTTGCTGGACGAATATCCGGTAGAGAAAAGCTCGATCTTTTAGCTGGTATTTCTGTCGCATCGCATCGCATTTAACCATCCTACTCATCCCCTTCTCTAGAGGACCTCGTATCACAGAGATCACGTACCGCTCTCATGGCCCCCTTCAAGCTCGACAAATGCATCAGAATCGCCGAGTCACAGTACAACGGTATGTCTAAGCACAACATGCCTGTCCCATTCTCCACGCCTCACTCCCTCTTCGAGCTTACCTCGACGACATTGCCGATCTCAAGGACCCCGACTGGTTCTACGATAGGATTGTGGCTGAGTTAGTCACGAGATCTCCCCATGGTACGGATGATAGCCAACAAGCTGCCCGGAACCCCTCACACGTCGCTTCAGTCATATCAACAAGGTATGAACTCTGATCCGCATAACTTTTACATCACCCACCATTCCCCCAGGATACACAACGCCTACTTGGTCGCGTCAGGATGGAGGCTTGTTGCCGATACCCTCCGCGACCTCCAGAATTCCAATTTGAACGATGCGACAGCCCGTGCCCAGCTTCGAAGCGACGACAGCTTACGCTCACGATACTTGGTCCTGTGTGATATAGTGGGCACTCTAGTTGACCTTGGGCAGGCACATTTCTCGATTCTTGCCACGACCACACGTATGCCATCCCACTTTCTGCGTTGATGTCTATCCTTAAAAACCCACTCAGCGCATTACTCCCGGTACTTCAAAGAGGTAGAGAACGTGCAACCAGGGGAACCTTCCGTTGCCTTCGACTGGGCTGGCCTCAAGGATGCTTGCAAATCGTTCTTGGACTCCATCATCATCGAACTATGTTTCCCTAGATCACCGTATCCGAAGCGAATTCTGTATCACATCTTGCACGATGCCGTCGACGAGTCTCCGAGGGAAGCTAAGAGGTTTCCACAGTCGTTGTGGGATGCTGTCGGTGACCTTTCTGTAAGCTTCTGTCATAGGTCCTTCTGGTATTGCACATAGACAACCTTCACACAGGTTTCATTAGAACTACGAGAACTACTGGAGAGCCCTCTCCTGGGTCCTGAGGGCGAGAAGCTCAGAACTCTTCCACGTCAGATGTCAGAGAAATACGATAGGTGGTTGGATGCTCAAATTTACTCAAATAAAGCATCGGAATCATATGCCAACTTCAAGGACCTCATCCACCCTTTGGAAAAAACAAAGGATGCCTCCGTGCTTGGTAATATGTGGAAACGTGTTGATCTCGTATGTATCCGAGATTTTACCTAATCCCTTTCCTGACCTTTCGTCAGAACTACAAAACAACCTCGGGCTTGTCCATTGATTCGCTTTGGGGGTTGGATGAAGCCCTTCGCCGTACTCCTCAATGGAGCTCCTTCTACATGCCCAGCCTTCGCACTTACGACTCAGACTCGGACGACGAAAAGCCCTCGAAGCCTCGTCTAAAGGCCCCCGGACAAAGAAAAACCAGTGGGAATAAGAAACCAAAGAAGCTTCTTGCAATCACGAACGGGCAGACGGAAGATGAAGATAGTCACGGTTCCATGCCTGGGCTCCAGTCCGTATCCGACAGCTCTGGCGATAATGATGAAGACATTTTTGTGTCCGAGAATAACGAGGAAGAAAGTGATGATGATGACGACGAGACTGATTACGATTCGGAAGACGAGGAGCTCTACCGAATCATGTTGAGGGAGGCGATGGACACCGCAATGGCGATACCCGAATTTTTCGATCCCAAAACAAACGTCTCCGAGTTCGATGCACTGGCGGAGGAAAGGAAGGGAAATCCCTTTTTGAAACTCCTCGGATCACTGAGAGGCGAGATGACCGTCCTCCATGTACCAGGGCTACGTGTATTAATATATTCACAGGGCGCATGTTTTCCTCCAATCCAAAGCTTAGCTCGGCCACACGTTCTGAGCCACGAAAGGGGCTCTTCGGACAAAAGGGCCAAACCGCGAAACCTTCGGCTAAGCAGGCGCCTACTTCCGTGCCACGTCCCAAGTCTTCTGACGTTTCTGGTGGCAAAACAGCCCCTGCGCCCACGCAAAACAAAGAGCGCCAACCTGGTATGTAGAAAAAGACGAGGCATTTTCAACATCCTGAAACGTCTGTTGATAGTTCATACCGAACCAAAAGATCTTCGCGCAACCGTTGAAGACGCAGAGGATGAGGAGGACGTCCCCTCTGTAGCAAGCAAGAAGAAGAAAAAACCAAAGAAGAAAAAGAAGAAGACGGAGACCAATGAGTTGCCAACCGTTCACGAGGACTCTGTGCCTGCTATCTCGACCCCACCCCAGAGTCCTCCTTCAAAAACGTTTACCGCAACCCCTGCTAAAGTACCCTCAAACACCCTTCCACCATCCAATGCTTCGCTCAGCTCGCTTGGGCACATGTCAACGTCCTCGCTGCCTATTGAGCCCACAGTTGCGCAGTCTGCTCGTTCGTACTTACAGGAGCTGGGTGCACCGAAAGAGAAGGTCAAATCTCGACCCAACCATGCATCCCTTTTTTCAGATAAAAGGGGATTCCTCTCGAAACTTGGCTCAAAGGACAAGACAAAGGAGACTGAGGATGATCCAGGTTCCAACAAGAAATTTACGTGGTTCAACAAATTGGGTAAAAAGACGACCGAATACATGCATCAACTGATACGCACAAAAGCGGACGAGAAGGTTGGATCGTTGAAGTGGGAAAATTTCCTCAAGGTAAGATTGCAACATGTTTCTTAGGTCCGATGATCAATGTTATTTCAGGTTATGCGAGAGATGGGATTTAAATATGATCCCAGCACCGCGGGGTCGTCTGTTCGCTTCGACCCGCCGGACCCAAAGGACAGGGTAAGTCCTACTGATTCCCAACTTATCAGGCTGACGAAGTGATGCGCTTGCAGTCTATCACCATTCACAAGCGTATGTTCTTTGTATTTCTGGTAATTCCACCAGTTGAAGTCTGAAAATGACTCGCAGCCCACCCTGATTCAACTTTATATCCATCCAAATTGAGGGAGATTGGAGCTAGGTTGAAGAATTATTACGGTTGGTCGGAGGAGGACTTCTTGAAGCGAACCAGCACTGTTTGAGCGCGTGCAGTCTATTCTATGTGTTGCAGGCCGTCCTGTACGACAACAAATTTTTGTGATTAGGAGTATGATACGTCAAAATGTACATTAAATTTTTCCGAAATCCCGGGGCGTTCGTGAGATGAAGGAACGACATTAACTTTGGAACTGGCTCTCATATTATCCATCTGAAGATACCGCTACACGGATCAGACAATGAAAGGTTGATACTAGGCTTGGGGCTGATTTGGTGTGTACTCACGTTGACCAGTATTGATTGCTTCTATCAAGCGACGCTCCCAGTCTTGTGCAAGAGCTCGAGAGATCGCTGGATCACGTTGTCTTGCCTTAGCCCCGCCATCGCGGAGAGAAAACCACAAGAATCGGATGAGATCTTCACAAATGATGATGGTCTGGGCTGTATCGTTGCTACGGCGCTCATTTACACTCGCAACGATTGCATCATCGAGTTCATTAAGTTCGCGTAGCCGAGCAAGAAAGCCCTCGCGTGTCGCGATATCACCACCGTGCATCTTGCAAATCGATTAGGACAACTGTCAAGTGGAATAAGAATCCCGGACTACCTTGAAGTAAAGGGATTGGTTGGAAGGATTAGGACGGCGCTCGAGCTCAATCACCAAGCTGAAAGTCGAATTAGAAGTAATTTGAGGGTAAGCGAGTTAGTTATCGTCACCAGTGAGTGGCCAGACGGTCTTCTGGATTATTTGCCAGGTCCATGGCCCAAATCGCCCAGTTGTGCAGCTCGAACCTCCAATGATTGATCCATCTAGAGAGCGCCGTGTTGAGTGCATTGGCCTCTGGGTCTTTGGCGAGGATCTCTCGGAGGACGGATGTACACCTCGGTTTGTGGGTCTTCCAAGCAGCCACTTGGCATTGCTTAGAGCAGTATCGCACCAAGCTTGGAGAGCAGGTGAGTAGGAGGGAAACTTTTTTTAGCGAATTTAAGGACCAACCGGCAGCGAGAACACGTCTTGACCTTGTTTCTTCCGGCGTAGATGTTGCAATAGTTACATCTGCCTTTGGGATCGGTCACCTCCATCCTGGTAGTGAAGGTCTAGGTAGACACGACCTCTGACGCGTTTCTCTGACGCGTGCGTCAATTATGTCCGAAGAAGGAAATAGCTTCTGAGTAAGGCGCGCCGGCGCAGCACGCCTCTTCGTTTACCTTTGAACAATCTGTCAGATTCCATCTTGATCCCCAAGCCCAAACCCAGGTTCATATTTTCCCAAGTCTGAGTCGAGTCAACCAGGTTTGGCGATGCTGTACAGTGTACACAGACCTCACTGTGGTAATCCACGGACTCGGATGCTGGCACACCCTTGAGTTATTTGCACTAGCGCTCTCAGTTGGGTCGGGCTTATCGCTTGGTTAGTCTGGTCCCAGTTTCCTCCTTGTTGCTTTTCCACTAACTTGTAGGCAAGGAGGGCCTTTTGTCCACATTGAAGGCTGCATTGGTGATCTCGTCAGCCGATTTCATGGTAGATACGAAAACAATGAAGGTTTCTCTCTTTTTTTTCAATCATGGTCCACATCAGCAATGGTGATGGTTTTGAATAGCGAAACGGCGTGAACTTCAGCACTGCTGGGATCGCGATTGCTCTGGGCCGGCTGTGCATTGGAGGTACCTTGTTCAGCGTGGAGGAAGTTTCATATTAAAGGTAAGACATTCCTTCAACTGGAAACCCTACCAGCTGATGCTATCCTTAGGTGATGTGGCGAAGGTACGGTTGTTCGCTTTGTTGAATGCATCACAACCTGTCGGATAGCTCTTTCTGTGTGATGAAGTTGCAGCCATCACCTTGAGACTCCTTGATCCCTTTGGAACTGGGAAGGTTGTAATCTCCCAGGTTACTTATGACAGGGTATACTTGTCACCATTCTGTTTCGAATATGTCTCTCAGGCATCCATAGGACTGGCATGCATATGAACTTGTCTTCTTCGTGCTTTTGGGAGCTATTGGTGTATGTCCTCTTAGACTTCATGTGGCTCTTACAAATTCTTGTCAAGGGCATATATAGCTCTCTAAACCCAACTACCACTGGAGCTGTGGTATTTGTGGTAAGACATGCTTAAAATTGCATTCAGTCCTAAAAATCATTCTAGTAATTAAGTTGCAAGATGAACTATTTTGGTGATAGTTAACAGTGCTAGGTTACTCTTGTTGCTGCAATGCTTTGTTTTTTGAACCCATATACTCAGAGGGACAGAACTTGTTTATGTCCTTTTCTCTGAGTATGATGTGGATGGTGCAAATAAACATTTGTACCTGTGTACTGTGGACCCAGGGGACTGGCATCAAGTCTGGCCTGTTGCATCAAACTTCCTGCAGGCATCTTCATTCCAATGCTTGGTGTTGGTGCCTGTACTGGATGCATCCTATTGTTGTCTGACATACATATTCAATGGTGTTACCTGGATTCTTTTGGCTTCTCTTTCTGTGATGGTAACAACAATTACATAGTTCCTGGACTTTATGCCATGGTTGGTGCTGCTGCAGCATTATCTGGAGTCACAATCTGCATCTAATCATGTCCAATATGTCAGAGTGTGTCTGGCGTTTCTGCTCAGGACAGCCAGTATCCAAGGTATTCACCCACATCAGCAAAACACTGTTTTTGGCATAGTGTGACAGTAAGTGACAGTAATATTACAGCATTTTACAGTAACTACAGTCACAGGGTCATGCCACCATAGTTACACAACTGTCACAGTACGTCACAGGGCTTCACAGGCAAGACAGCAACACAGTCAAATTGCGTGACAGGCACATATGTATATGCATCAGCCAATACCTACAATATATAGCACTAGCATACAACTCCCTGTTGGCCAATACCCACTTTACATATATATATATCAGCCAATACACACTCTACAGATCAGCCAATAATAATATATGTAAACCAGTATAATAGCCACTCTACTCAATAATGATACCTATCATGGGCCATATATATTAACCAGCATAAAACATACATTGGCTGACATTGGCTAGAACACACTTTAGGTGTTCTGCATAGTGATGATAGTACCTACTGTGCATTACTGAGTGACTGAAAGGTGTGTGGTCACAGTCTTATATGTACCTTCCCCATCAGGCACAGCATTTATATGCCTGTCTTCCAGCTTGAAATTGTTCTGTGGACACTTTGCCCAATCCCTACCTCTAGTTTAGTGTGCCATCAGCACTACCATTGCAGTCTGCCTCAGGCTCCATTGTCACTGATGGGTTGCAAGCAGGCCCTGCTGAGGACCTTGCTGGCAGACATGATATTGCTATTCATTCATCAGTCTGTCTTTATTCTCTTATATTGTTTGGTTGACATTTATGCCAGTGTAATAGTTTACGGAACCAGCTCTCACTGGTGGCATGGGACTGCCACATGCTGCAACCACTGACTGTCTTTCTATATCAACCCTAATGAAAGTAAGTAGTTTTGAGTTTGCAGTAATCCATCTCACAGCAAATAGTTCAAAAATATTAGAAATAAGATCACCTCTAGGATCTTGCCTTGTTAGGGAGCTACCCCAACCTCTACTGCCAGTTCTGAGCACCAAAACAGCCCCTGCTTCCATTAATCTCCTCAGAGTCTATGTAGTCACTTCACATAGATCCTATCTATGAGCCTGCATGCATTTAGTCTTATTTTATAGACACACCCTGGGCAGGCCTGAGTCCAGTGGGGTATACATTTGGCTGTGGTTATCAATAGGACCTGGGTGAGGGGGGGTGAACATTTGGCAGACATTATTACATCAGCAAACTTACAAAAGTCTAATTCCATCTAATTTTGTCTTATTTGAACTAATTTGGCCTGTCGTGTGGGGACCAAGCTTGCTAAGCCAGTAAGACAAATAAGCTGGATAGACGACATGTGCTACTATGGTCACTCAAATTTTCCGTCTCAAATATGCTATATTCCTGTGTGCTATAGTGTAGGGGTAGTATACCCATGGTATCAGTCATCGAAGCACAAAAGATTTGCTGTGCAACACGTCAGAACGCAAGCATGAATCCAGAGCAAAGAGATCATGAAGACCCACCAAAAGTCAGATTGAGCAAACCGAACCAGGATGCAAAGCGGTCATGCACGGCAGTTACCATAGGGTCCAGGGATATCCTGCAAGCATTAGAAGTGAGCACTCCATCGATGCGAACATGCTATGTCAAGATAGACCCCCAGAAGGCCATAGGGGCAAGTAGGGGGAGATGAAGATTGTCAAGGGTGATCCAGGCTGCGGGAACATTGTTGAGGGCGGCAAAATCGATGGGACAGACCCCAGGAGTGATGGGAATGAGCGCATTGGCGAAGCGAGTGCGCTACATCGAGTTAAAGGGCTAGGAGACCAAGTGGAGGTGCAGGAGGCAAGAACTGACGTCGAGCACGATTGCAAGCGCGGAATCGATGTGGATGGCGTCCAAATGGATGGGAAATGATGCGGAATCACCACTGTGATGAGCGCAGCATGCCGCGCTCGAAACGAGTCAAAACAGATGCACTAGTTGAAAACCAATTGAGTCAGCACGGAAAACAGAAGCACACAACAATGGATGTACCCAAGGCGTCCAAACCACTCATCCATCATCTCAGAGGGCCTACCAACCACGTTAACCCACTGTGTCGCCAAGGACTGAAATCACGACCTAGAAGCATTAAGGAGTGCATGGGTGCATGTGCATCATGAACGAGGGTGTGTAGAGACAACCAGGTGGAAAATGGTGAAGAATGATCAGTGTTCATGCACAAAATGACCTGTAGGGTAATGTTGAAGACTTGTCTATCTGGCTTATTTGTCTTACTGGCTTAGCAAGCTTGGTCCCCACACAACAAGCCAAATTAGTTCAAATAAGACAAAATAAGATGGAATTAGACTTTTGTAAATTTGCTGATGTAGTAGGGCCTGAGTGGGAGGGGTAAGTATTTGGTGGACATTATATTATCAGCAGGGCCTAAGTGAGGTGGGGTAGACATTTGGCAAACATTATCAGTAGGGCCTGAGTGAGGTGGGATAGACATTTGGTAGACATTATCAGTAGGGCCTGAGTGGGGTGGGGTAGACATTTGGCAGATATTATCAGTAGGGCCTGAGTGGGGTGGTGTGAATGTTTGGCAGATGCTATCAGTAGGGTCTGAGTGGGGTGGACATTTGGTAGATGTTATCAGTAGGGCCTGAGTGAGGTGGAGTAAACATTTGGCAGATGTGATCAGCAGGACCTGTCCACCCTGCCCTACTCAGGCCCTACTAATCATGTCTGCAAATATGTACCCCTTCTACTCAGGCTCTACTGATAATGTCTGCCAAATGTTCACTCCACCCCACTCAGTCCCCACTGATAATGTCTACCAAATGTTTACCCCACCCCACTCAGACTCTACTGATAATGTCTGCCAAATGTCCACCCCACACAACTCAGGTCCCACTAATAACATCTACCAACTGCCCATCCCATCACACTGAGGCCCTGCTGATAGTGTCTACCAAATTTTCACCTTGCCCCACTCAGGCCCCACTGATAACATCTACCAAATGTCTACTGTAAGGGTTGTAACCTTACTTACTCAAGATCACGCTAGACAAAGTGAACCATATAGGATTCGTCAAATGATATGTAGAGTAAGATGTAAGGTAGATGAGGGCCGTCGTCAAGATGGCCCTCCTTTTTATGCTACTACTATTATGGGCGCATGTGATATGGAGTATCACATGCGCCATTATTGAGACACTAAACTATTTCAGGGCTATATGCCCCTAACACCCTCCCAGTTTCGAAACAACAATGGATCAGAAGAATATAAAGTATATGAAAGGAAAAACAAACTTTATACAAAGGATTTAGATTACAAGTATATCAGAAATACAAAGGACTTTGGGGGTTATGCCCTACGATTGACTGACGTGATGAGTGGGGTTATGCCCATAGAGGAGATAAAAATAAAGGGTACAAGTAAGTCATGAGTAAAGAAAAAGAATGGAGGGTATGCCTCCCGCTTTGCCACATCACATCGGTGCTGGACCCTCAGGGAGTTCGCCATCTTCTTCGAGCGTAACACTCTCGCCATCATGATCCCCTCCAGTAGGCACAAGGGTGAGATCATAGGCAAATGCGGTTTCACCAAATCGTTGGAAGGTCTCAAGCCCTAGTTGAGCCTCCGAGTTTACAACAGCTGGGGTCATTTCCCCTACTGGTTGACCCAGTGATGTGGCCTCGCGCTCGTACCATTCCTTTGTATGATTCAAGGATTCATTGGAACATGCGATCCTGAGCTCCCGCCTAATGGGCTCGTAAATGGCACTCATGGAGGGGTTGCTAAACTCTCCAGAAGCTTCGATCCAAACAATCATCTCTTGGGCGGCAGTTTGGGTCCACAAGACTGCATCATCGGCATTGTGAACACTGATGCCATTAGTAGCAATGTACACTGTGATGTCGGTCATAGTGGCCTGGTTGCCAAATTGGCCAATCCAGGCCACCAGGCCATTGCTTAGTGGGGTTACTGAGGCCCACTCGAGAAGGGATCAATAGCATCCAGGTACAATTAGGAGGCATACAAGACCTCGCACCCACACCATCCAATCGAAATTACTTCGAGGGACAGGAGCAAGGCACTCCATTATGAGGAATCCCTGCACTTGTTATCGTGCAGGGGGATTGAAGTCAGAGTCCTCATCATTGGGGTAGATATTACACCTGACCATTCCCGGAAATATTTTGTGGAGTCCTCTGCGACCGTTCAGAGGGCAAGCCAATTGGCACTTTTTGATAAACATCACCCAGTCATTGACTTGAGCATTGAGCGAAGGTGCTCCTTGAGGGAGGTTTTGTGCCTTCAAATTGAGGATGATAGGTCCTCGGGAACGGGAGGAAGACTCCTCGAGCTGGGAGTGGTCAGGTTGTTCGACAGTCTGCATGATAAGATGTGTTGGGGGTTCATCCCCCAGGGTGGAGTTGGAGTTGCCTGAAAGTGACTCAATTGGTTGGGAGGTGATACGCTCCTGCAGTGCTTGTACAACAACTGGTGGGGGGACAGCCACCATTTTGGCCACATTGGCCCGCCTTTTTTCATTGCGAAAGTGCTCCTTTTTCTTTGACTTTTCGGAGGCCCATGCGGGTGGCTGTTACGGTCTACGAAGGGGGTACACTTTTTCCTTGTTCTTTTGCTTGTCCTCGTCTTCCGTTTCTCTACAGACTCGTCCTCTCGCCGTACGCGGCTGTATTCGTAGTGGAGTCGTCCTCCACGTATACCAGATACGCTCTCTCAATCTCTTTCTCCTTTGGCTCACACGGCGCCCCGCCCATACCATATTAGGACTTCCGTTCCGTCTCCGCCACTGTCACCTTATTCAGACTTCGTAAGGCAGTGGCATAGCCTTTCCTTTTATATTCGTAGATCGCTATCTCGTGCTGCGCACTCATAGCCTCTTACTGCGGATAGCTGCGCATTCAACTGCGCTTTACTGTGGATGCTGCGCATCCCTTTTATATCCTTCATCTAGATTAGGGGCCTACCGTATATATAGTCGCTGTCTCTCCCTGTATTTTCCCTAAGCTAGTTCTACGCAATATCAGCGTTGTTCTTGCCTCACCACCTCCGAGTTCTAGTGAGTCTTCGGATACCTAGAATAGGAGAGACCAGCTTAGGCTTCGCATCGTCTCGAAGCTCGGCACTCGTCCTTGAGTTGAACTCCTCGCTATCCTCGCTTATTCTTCGACCAGTATCGCAGCACGCTATGACAAGTCTACGCTGTGCGTTACAAAAGAACTAGCTTTTCCCCTTGTCCCTACTTTCACGTAGAGGACATTCCCCCACTCCGACATTTCCCGAATCGGCAGATTCAGAGCGCCTTCAGATTCCCCGCCACCCTCTCCACCCACCGTGTCTTCTCCTTCCCCGCGCCCCCGTATCCACCTTCTTCCTGACGGACACCCGTTCCACATTGTCTTACCTGACCGATTCTCCTCTCCGGATCAAATCGCTCATTACAGACAAGTCCAACAGCAACTAGCGGATCTTAACAGGAGCCAAGGAAAAGACTCGGACGCTCTCCCGTCTACCTCTGAATTAGCTGCCCCCTCTACTCCCGACGTTGTCCTTAGCGAGGACCCTCCTCTTGTTTTTCACAACCCTGACCCGGAACCGACCGCGCAGGAGGACATACCACTTGACCCGGCTCTAGAAGACGAAATGGTTTCAGAAATAAAGGCCGGCCTTCCCGAGGACTTTACCGGGGAGGCAGAGGATGCCAACAGATGGCTCCTCTCGATGAACGCGTACTTCACCATCAACAAGGCACTCTTCACCGACACGACAAAGTCCCTTACTTTCCTCAACAAGATTAGTAAGGGCCGGGGAAAGACATTTGCTGAAGGATGGCTGATGAAGCTCGCAAACTCGGCTATTGCCGACAGTGAAAAGACCTTCGACAAGATTAAAGAAGCTTTCGAGACCGCCTTTTCCCCCTACGATGTAGCAGCCAAGGCAAGGATAGACCTTTCCAAACTCCGTCAAACTGCTGGAAAGGATACCGAGGGAGCGTGGAGCGATGGGTTCACCACCTACGCTTCGCAATTCCAACTTCTCGCCGAGAAGTCAGGTATCACTGCATCAGGAAACCTACATTTTTTCTGGGTGAGTTAGATAAATGACAAGACTGACAGGCCTGAATAGACTAATCAATGATAGATTGACTGAACTGACTGAACTGATTTACTAACAAGCTGATAGGCTGATATATTGAATGAACTGGTTGACTGACCAACTACCTAGCTGACAAATTGACAAACCTGACACACCTGACTGACTGACCAACTGACCAACTGATGTGACTGACAGAGATGACTAACTGATGAGCTGATGAGCTGATGGCTGACTTGGCTGATTGACTGACAACCTGACTGACTGATAAATTGACATGACTGACTGAATTGGTTGACTGACTGAATGGACATGATAAGACTGACAAGACTGACAAGATGATCAATTGACTGACTGACTGACTGACTGGACTGATATCACTGGTTAACTGACAAGCTGATATGCTGATAGCTCTGAGAATGCTGATAGTGATGAATTACTTATGGATGATAGCACTGATAGCATGCTGTCAGTCATGTCAGCCAACTCAGACAAGTCATTTATTTTGATAACTCAGAAAAAATGTAGGTTTGCTGATGTGACAAGCATGCCCTTATGGAGTGGTTTATCCATGGCCTCAGCCCCAGACTTGCCACGATGATCCTCTCGTGCGACAAGATTCCCGACAGCTACCAGGAATGGATAAAGAAGGCGGGCCAATTCTCTCAACAACTGAGAAGAATTGGAGACTTACGAAAGGGAGTGCCACATATACCGGCTCCCTCCCCTCGATCGCACAGAGACCCGTACGCGATGGACGTGGATGCCGTACGCCTATCGCTGACTCAGCGCGCTGAGTATATGCGGAAGAATCAATGCTTCATTTGTCACCAGGTTGGCTGTAGGTCCTCCAACCACAAGGGATCCGGAACCGACCGGACCACACGTCCCCGCCCGACCACATCCTCCGGACGAACCGCACGTCCTACTTACAAAGTCCCGCAACGACGGGCACGAACCACCACCACAATGGAGGAGGATGATGAACTCTCGGCTTACCTCGAAGAAATGGGGAGCATCGAGAAAGGCGCCGCTATAAAGATCCTCAAAACTGCTTTCGGGGAGGGCAGCTCGTCTGCGGACGAGGAGGCTGGCTACCAGGCCATGGCTGAGGTAAGAACGGCCACTTACCAAGAGTGCCAAAAGGAAGCGATCAGGGCAGCACCACGAGCCAGGGCTGTACGATCTGGACCATGGAACAATAGGTTCTCCGCTATCGCGCCGGCGGAGCTCTGGGACGCCACCTCAGAGAAAGCCCAGGATCATTATCCTGGCACGTACCCATATGATGATGTCCAATCATTGGTGGACGCGGACGCAGCTACTCCCACGGGTCAAGGGACGGGGCTTGGACCGCAACCTTCTTCACAAGAAACTGCCATCAGAAACACAGTCAAACATGGAATCAGAGTGGCACGGGCAGGAGTGAGTGAAGAGGCAGGGGCACTTGCGATATCCGGAACCGACCGGAACAAGTCGCTCAGACGTGGAACCGACCACGCCAACCCACATACGGCAAACAACGGTTTCTGTGGACACCGCACACAGACTACGTCTGGTTTCTGCGAAGGAGCATGTAAGATACCTGGACCCGACCAGGATACGTGGCTCGGAACACCTGGAAACGACCAGGGTTTTTGATGGGCAGGGATGGGTCAACGTCATCTCTAGCCAATAACTTTTCTCATAGATTATCTCCAGTGTTTGTATCAGGTGGTGCTTCGCAATCCATATCTATTCCCGTCACCCTCTACCCACCTGATCGCACTGCGTTCAAAAGCGTTGACACAAAAGCCCTTATCGACTCCGGGGCAACAGGTTGCTTTATCGACTATGCTACGGTAGTGGCGTGCGACATTCCCACTACACGACTCAAGACTCCCCTGCGGGCGAGCAATGTTGATGGAACTCCCAACAAAAATGGCCTGATCAGAAAGCAGGCAAAAGTAGTGATGAAACTTGGGGAAACAATAGAGACCCGTGATTTCCTTGTTATTGACTGTGGCAAGGATGACATCATACTAGGACTCCCTTGGCTACGGGACGTCAACCCGACCATAAACTGGGAGAGAGGAGCGGTTTGGATTAAAGAGACGGAACCGACCGTCACCAACCGCGAAGACGATGTGGCTGCGGCCCATACTATCAACGTCTTCAATAGGAAATGCCAGGTCAACAAATTACGCAAACGCAACGCTCTGTGGTGGAAGCAACGCGTCGACCAGCCGAAACGTGACCTGATGGTACCTGACGTGGACCCGACCACGCAGCGGGAGGACATGCCGAAGCTCATACACTGTGAGGAGGATGAAGAAAACGAGTTAGACGGGCGCTCCATCAAGAAAACTACAATATCGACATCTCTAGCCCAAGGAGCAGAGAAAATCAAAAAGGAACTCCCGCGGGACTTCCAGGACTTTGAGGACGTCTTCCAGAAGAAGGACGACGGTCCCCTTCCGCCTTACCGGTCGTTCGATCACGGCATAGATCTAGACGACTCATTCACACCAAAGGTTGCCAAGGCCTACCCGCTCAACCCCAAGGAGCGAGAGGCGTGTAAAGATTTCATTGACGAACACTTGAAGGCTGGACGTATTCGCCCATCGAATTCCCCCATGGCTTCCCCGTTCTTCTTCGTCTCAAAGAAGGATGGTAATCTTCGCCCCTGCCAAGATTACCGATATCTCAACGAGCACACCATCAAGAATGCGTACCCTCTCCCGCTCATCGGAGACTTGATGGATCAGCTCAAGGGATCCCGTTACTTCACGAAGATGGACATTCGCTGGGGCTATAATAACGTCCGGATCAAGACTAAAGACGCCTGGAAGGCGGCGTTCATTACGCCCTTCGGCCTCTTCGAGCCTCTCGTCATGTTTTTCGGCCTGTGCAACAGTCCTGCGACTTTTCAGTTGTTCATGGACTTTATATTCAAGGATATGGTGGTGGAAGGATGGTTAATCATCTATATGGATGATATGTTGATCCACTCTAGGGATCTTACGGAACATCACCAACGAACGAGGCGAGTTCTAGAGCGGTTACGGGACAACCGTCTCGGCCTCAAACTGGAAAAATGTACGTTCGACGCATCCTCGGTTGAATTCCTAGGGATGGTCGTCCAAGAGGGTATCATTGCGATGGACCCTACCAAGCTCTCGGCAATCGCCACCTGGGAACCGCCTGCTTCGGTTCGCGCAGTCCGCTCATTTATAGGGTTCTGCAACTTTTACCGCAAGTTTATTCCGAACTTCTCGGAAATTGCTAGGCCGATCTTGGACTTGACAAAGAAAGGGCAGCCGTGGTCCTGGACGCACGAGCAACAGAAGGCGTTCGACCTCCTCCGAACGGCCTTCACATCAAAACCCATACTTGCAATGCCAGATACTTCAAAAGACTTTTACGTCATGACAGACGCCTCACTCACTGCGACCGGGGGCGTGCTGATGCAGAGGGATGGTAACGGAGATTTACACCCTTGCTGCTACATATCCCAGACGTTCTCACCGGCGGAACGTAATTATGACATATATGACAGGGAACTACTGGCTGTCATCCGCGCACTCGAGGAGTGGCGGCACTACCTTACCAGCACCGGCCGGCCCGTAACTGTGCTCACAGACCACAAGAATCTGTGCTATTTCAAGGACCCCAGGAAGCTCTCTAGGCGGCAAGCTAGATGGATGCTTACACTACAGGACTATGACCTCCTGTTCCAACACGTACCGGGCGCCAACATGGGCCCCGCGGACGCTCTCTCGCGCAAGGACGATATGGACACTTCGAGCGACAATGCCGAAGTGACCTTGTTGCCAGGAGAGCTATTTTTGAAACGAATCGACCTCGACCTCCAAGAGGCCATCGTCACATCCACTGCTGTGGATGGCTTTGTCATTGACCAGCTGCGCAAACTCCATGAGGGTACACCGGGGATCCCCCGTTCCTCTATTCACGATTGGCGGTATGACGATGGTTTGCTCTATTTTAAGGATCGGGCTTATGTGCCTGAGGGCCACCGGAACGACCTCCTCCACGTTCTCCATGACTCGCCTGCGGGGGGTCATGGCGGTTACTACCGGACCGTCCACGCGGTACAACGGGATTATTGGTGGCCTGGTTTGACAGCTTACGTTCGACGCTTTATCCAAGGATGCGCTGTCTGCCAGGCTAACAAGGTCAACACCCATCCCACCGTCCCTCCTCTCACCCCTCTTCCGGTCGCCTCCACTCGCCCTTTCGCAACACTTTCGGTCGATCTCATTACGGACTTGCCGCCGTCAAACGGATATGATTCAGTCATGGTCGTGGTCGACCATGGGCTTACAAAGGGGGTGATTTTCACTCCAACTCACAAGAGTGCGGACGCCTGCGGGGTCGCGCAGCTCTTTTTCGAAAAGATTTTCCCACGATTTGGCCTCCACAATAAGATAATCTCTGACCGCGGTCCGCAGTTCGCCTCGGCCTTTGCCCTGGAACTGGCGAGACTCCTGGATTACGATCCCCTTCTTTCTTCCGCATACCATCCGCAAACCGACGGAGAAACGGAACGGGTCAATCAGGAGCTAGAGACGTATCTTCGGATCTTTTGCCAAGGGGACGCCACCCGATGGTCGGACCTCTTACCAATGGCGGAGTACTGCCATAACTCCTCCGTGCATTCGGTAACCGGAAAGACACCATTCTCACTGATGATGGGGTACGAGCCGAGAGCCTACCCAAGTTTAGGAAAAACCACCTTCCTCCCCGCACTCGAAAAACGCCTTGAAGACCTCGATGAGGCTCGCAAGGAAGCCACCGCCGCCCACGAAAAGGCACAACGATACATGAGGGAACGCGTTTCCTCCCGCTTTAAACCATGGAGGGTCGGAGATAAGGTATGGCTCGAGGGCCGTAACCTGAGACTCCGATACCCATCTCGGAAACTCGCACCACGCCGCGAAGGCCCATTTGAAATCACACAGGTAATATCACCTGTTTCGTACAAGCTGCGGCTCCCACGAACGTGGAAAATCCATAACGCCTTCCACGCCTCCCTTCTCACCCCATATAGAGAGACTGTGGAACACGGAGCAAACTTTGTTCCGCTCCCGCCAGATCTCATCGACGGAGAAGAGGAATTTGAAATTGAACAGATCCTAGCCCATCGGGGCTCTGCACGCCGCCGCCACTACCTCGTCTCGTGGAAAGGATACCCGTCCTCCGAAAACACCTGGGAACCCGAGTCCAATCTCGGACATGCCGTCGCCCTACTCAAAGAGTATAAAGGCAGGGACCCCCTGGCCTTTCCTCCATCATCATAACTCCTACCAGTCGTCATCCTCGAGTTGAGCCACCGCTCCTCCCATCTTGTCATAACAGAAATCCCCCTTGATGTCCCATTCGCTCAATGTCGTCGTACCCCTTCGACTCCACAGACTCCCCATCGTATCGCGCCGCATCCTCTATGCTTCCATACTCGAGAACCCTGCCGCCGCTATCGCCATACCCTCAATACCCGCCTTCCGAGACGTTCCGATACTCAAATCTTTGGTGGTTGTCTTTCACACATACGCCACAGCCCGAACCGTCCACGCCCAGCTCTTCACAGATGGGAGTCTGCCTGTCTACGCCGCCGCTATGGGACAGGCCATCCACGCCTCTAGAGAGGCAATCCTTGACGCCTGTGCCGACCATGGATTCGACAATGTCATTCGTGGACTCCCCTGTCATTTGTACATGCACATTCTGCGCCCAATCGTCCACTCCCTACCTACACACCTCCGACAATACTACATGGATGACCGCCCAAACCACCCCTGGGACAACGACCCCTGGGCCAGAGAATATGACCGAGGAAATGGATATTCCCCCGCCCCGATCTGGGACGATGACTCCACCGTCGCCCCCGCCACTACCCGTTCGTCCTCCCCGTCCTCCCACTCCTCATCCACAATTCCCCTACTCGTCGCGTCCCCTTCTGAGATCTCTCAGTCACCTGCCAGAAGCGGAAGTATTGGAGTTACTGGAGGAACTGGCGATCATTCTGTTCCCGGAGCCACCTTATCAGATGTCCTCTCCTTCCTCTCTTCCGTCCCACTCCGACCTCGAGGAACTCCCACTCCGGAGCCCTCCTCCAACGTACTCCCCGCTCGAGAACGCCCCTCCACTCCAACTCCCACTTGAAGGACTGCTCGTAATCTCCACCGGAGTTACCGAACAGTTCCATACGGACTGGCCAGCTCCTCGGCAGGAGCTGTGGGGAAATGTTCTGAGGGAAATCGAGGAAAGTCGCGACAGACAACTTCGCTCCCCTCCCCCTCTATTTCCAATGGTAAGGCCCGCACGTCGACGCCCACATCCGCGCCGGGTACTTCAACCAACCCAATAGATGTTGATCGTTTCCCCTCCCCTCTTCTCCCCGCTAATCCCGCTCGTCCCACTCGCCCTCTTCGTTGCTTCACGTGCAACCAGACTGGTCACGTCCGCGTCGACTGTCCTCATTACGAGTGCCCACTCTGCCGGATGACCGCGCCCGGCCATATCCAGGCCTGGTGCCCCCGACGCATCTGTCTCCTTTGTGGCGAATTTGGTCACAGCGATGAATTCTGTCCCAAACGACGCAATCCCCTTGACGACGTCGATTTAACCGACTACGAAGTCAACGAGGGGGACCAGAGTAATTGATGGAGTCTCGCAGGTGCTTCGACCGTACGAAGGGGGTAATGTTACGGTCTACGAAGGGGGTACACTTTTTCCTTGTTCTTTTCCTTGTCCTTGTCCACCGTTTCTCTACAGACTCGTCCCTTCGCCGTACGCGGCTGTATTCGTAGTGGAGTCGTCCTCCACATGTACTAGATACGTTCTCTTGATCTCCTTCTCTTTTGGCTCACACGGCGCCCCGCCCATACCATATTAGAACTTCCTTTCCGTCTCCGCCACTGTCACCTTATTCAGACTTCGTAAGGCAGTGGCATAGCCTTTCCTTTTATATCCAACGATCTGCTATCTCGTGCTGCGCACTCATAGCCTCGTACTGCGGATAGCTGCGCATTCAACTGCGCTTTACTGTGGATGCTGCGCATCCCAACTATATCCTTCATCTAGATTAGGGGTCTACCGTATATATAGTCATCGTCTCTCCCTGTATTCCCCCAAGCTAGTTCTACGCAATATCAGCATTGATCTTGCCTCACTTCCTCCGAGTTCCAGTGAGTCTTCGGATACCTGGAATAGGAGAGACCCGCTTAGGCTTCGCATCGTCTCGAAGCTCGGCACTCGTCCTCGAGTTGAACTCCTCGCTATTCTCGCTTATTCTTCGACCAGTATCGCAGCACGCTACGACAAGTCTACGCTGTGCGTTACAGACAGTGTGCAGATACTGACACCCCCCACGACGAAAAGAGTGTGTTCCATATGGCCAAGAGTCAACACCAATATCGAGTAGGTTGTTGCGAAAACATTCAAGAAAGGCTGCTGATGTCTGGATGGCATAGTATGGTCAAGTTAGACCACTGGGAATAGAAGATAGGAGAGCTCATACCATGCCATCAGTAGCATTAATGCTCACTCCATCAGGACCCACCCTCTTTCTGAAGACAAACCCATCAAGCTGTTCATTCTGTTGTTGAGCTGTAATCCACCAGATTGCAAAAGCACGAAGGGGACACATCCATGGCCTCTGCTGATCAGCATAGAGGTAGAAGGGAGCAATGCCTAAGACCAAAAGGAGTAAACAAATGAATACACTGTTGTAGTCTGGTATCACAGCAATCATACTGTACCTCCATACTGGTGTGTTTTTCGAAATGGGAGATTGAGTTGAATGCAAAAATGTTCTGGTCTGAGCTTTGCAAGATGCTCTGGAGTGACATTCTGCCAATGCTTGCTGACAGAAAGATCCCTGAACTGAAATACCACATCAGCCCAGGTGATCCGGAGTGCCTCATCAAAACGTAGCAAGCAAAGCATGGAGACAAGGTACAGCAGATAAAGCATTCTTCTGATCCGCTGTCCAGCCCACTCAGATGGATTCTCTGCCTTGCGTTTTCGTGGTGTGGGTCCATACTCCTTGGGCTTGACAGAACCAACAAAGTCATAGAGCTGCTTCATGGTTGCCATGTCCATGGCACGGGCACTGGTGATAGCCTCACCAGAGCGAACCTTTGAAGATAAAAATCATGATATAAGAGCTCAGACTGAGAGAAGAGGAAACAAACAAACAAACAAACCTTGCGACGACGAAGACTGACCATGTACTGTGAAACAACAACAGACAAGGAAGGGTTTCCAATCCATTTGCCTAAAATTGTTGGATGCTCCATCCACTGTTGGGTTCCCAAACCATAGTCACGTCCAAACTTGTGGCTAATTGCAGCCCGCATCTTCTGAGCTGTGCCATATGTGGAACGTGGATCACCAGGGAGCTTTGCCTTCCCTGTCCAGACATCAGTCTCATCACACCTGGCACCAGCATTAGTGAAAACTGCATGGAGAATAGCCTAACTCACTTGTGCATGATCCGGAGTGCAATCCATGTTGGGAAGTCTGCAGGTATGTTTGGAAAGAGGGCATCAACCTCACTGGGAGACTTTGCCTTGCCAATGGTCACAGCAAATTCCTTGAACTGATTCCAATAGCTAGATTAAATGCCATCAAATATTTGCAAACCCACTGGCTCAAACTATCATAGTAGAAAACTAACTCACTTGGCATAGTCAGACAAGGTTGTGTCAACAACAACACCCTTTGAAGCATCCTTGAGATTTGCAGCAAGTTGGTCAATGTTCCCATTGTGGGACCATAGGGTCTGAGTCAGACTGGAGCTGGGTGTTGGATCAAGGCATTGCTGTCTTGCTGGCCTGTCATCTGGAAGGTCACCTGAAGTCATGGACCAGTCCTGGAGAGTCCCCTCTTCGAGCTCCTTGTCAACCTCAATTCCATTAAGGAGTGACTCAATTTCTTCCACCCGATCCTCCACAGCAGCATCCAGGCTGACAGCTGTTTGAGATTCATTGAGATGTAATAAGGCCTGTTCCATCATGGGCTCTAAAACGAGAAGCAGGCAGACGTGACTGGTGGCCCGGGGTGTTGTGGTAGTACAGAAACAAACAATATTTTTAATTAGTACGACATAAATTGCGCTGGCCAAATTTTGCCTCAGACTCCTAAACATCACTCGGGGAGCCAGGAACACTAATGTCCAGCCCAGAATTGGCTGCGGTCGAGAGATTCCATCTCCCTGAACCTGGACAAACTTTCACTCCTGGTGTTGAGCTCAAGACCTTCGAATTTGTGATGTACGTGGCCCACACATTTTGACCTGAACTTTTTGGGCTGACAGGGCATCAAGCACGAACAAGACCACAAAGCGGAACCTCCAAGACCAGCTCCGCTTGTATGGTCTTCCTGCCAATGGCACGAAACCAAATTTGCTTGCATCACTGCGTGAATTTTCCCGTGACCGCGATGCCTGGTTCTCGTGGGTCCTATGCAGCTGCCAAGTATTTGCCCATTGAACTGACACAGCTTGCAGCCTTTTCCGGCCCGCAAAAAAGCGTAAACGAGGGGTTCACAACAGTCGCTCCTCCCTGTCAACGAAAAGGATTGCCACACAGTTTGGGGAGGGCGGGAACGAGTCAGCAGTGATTGCCTACAAGAGCAAAAAGAGTGTCAATCGTGTCCAGCGTGCTCTCACGGATCAAGACCGCACAGCAAACACTGACTGGGTGAGTCTTGGTGTACCGCCGCCACTCTTCACCACATGCTCACAGAGCCGAACCAGGCTGGAGCAATCCTGGAAGCTCTGGGTGTCAATGAAAACATCAGTCCTGCATCCCCGACAAAACGAAGACGCACAGAGAACACCGCAGTCGAGGAAAACAGTGCAGTTGACAATCCGGCTCAGCGCGATGAAGGTTGCAGCAGATCAAGAACGGCGATGACTCCAGCTCCCACTGACAGCGTGAGTGAAATTCCCAGCCTGCCAGTGGTGAACCAATCGACAACCCTCAATCCCGTTTCCATAGGAAGGGCTTACGGCGAGGGTGCGACGTCTCGAGCGCAAGCTCGATCATGGCCTGGTTGCCATACTGGGCCGAGTCGACAGCATGCAGGATGCCCTCTCTGCCCGAATCCGACCTTCACCACCAGTATCCGAGTCGAGTTTGGCCATGGCAGAATCTGCTCCGAGTCCAGACACATCTCCACCCCATGTCGAGCCCATGAGCGCTTCTGGCCAGCAAGAGGCAACACTCGCACCCCGAGTCACTGCCGCTCGTGTTTCAGCCACTGAACTAACCTTACAACACACTGAAGCTTGTCAAGAATCCATTCCCGCCGAGTTCCTCGGAATCGCCCACCTCGATCCCCCGCACACGGAATTCGCATTCGACATCCGGCATATCCCAGATCCACCCGCTATCAACTTTTCGAACGACATCGACAGACTCTTCCGCGAGTGGGAGGTATCAACGCTTCTCGTCATCAATGGCCATGGTATTCCTGTCAAGCACTGGGGCCAGTTTTACAAGAAGGTGGTTGGTGCCAAGGACGCTGCTTGGGACGCTCTCAAGACGAAGTGGGGCAAATGGAAGGTGAGGCGTTCCTGTGATCCACACACGATTTTTCCGTTCTATTCACACCGTTGCAGTTTATTGTCGAAGAGCGGAGTAAGTACACCGACGACGCCTCGTTTTGGCGCCGGTTCAGCACAGAGAAGGGCGAACGACTCTGTTACCAACAAATCTTGAACAAGATTGCGAGCGCACGTATCACCTCCGACGCACAAGACGCCGCCAACGCTCGTCTGTTCTTTGGCGGCAATCTCGAACACCCCACTGCAAACGGCGCATTTCGCTACACTCGGTTGGGAAAGTCGCACGTGCTGACCAAGGACAGCGCCATTGCGAAGGCATGGCGAACGTTGCTCGCCATGCAACCCATCATTGCCGAGCAATGGGAAGCACTGGGTGCTCTACAACATGCCGTGCTACCCGAATCAGAGCAACGAGCTCTCTAGCTCCGCGACCCAAGCAACTTGGCCCCTTCCAACCGCCGTTCGTTCCCTGGAAGCCAACCAAGACCCGGGTGACCAATCAGAAGCCATAGAACTCATCACCCGGCCCCATCCTCCACGGACAGCCTTCACACTGCACAATATTACATAGGTACTAGTAGAACATACACCTTACTTGCATAGTAAATACTGGTAGTATTAGACCGTACTTAATCCACTTAATCTGACAAGAGTTGTCGATGGTATTCATGTCGCTCCGAACCGTCACTGCTACCGTCGAGATTTGGCACGAACCTGAACCTGCGTCAACCGCCAACCGTCATTGAGCAAGACCCCGTATTCGTCGAGTCGTTCTTCGAGTCAAAGCTACACCTCCGGTCGCATTGCTTCTCCACGTCAATGCCCGAGTCGACTTCACGCGGACGTATTCGAACAGCTGACTGGCAGACACAGCATTGCACCCTACGTACTACACAGACACCCCAGTACTATACTAGCTCGGTTGGTCGCATCACCGTAATACTGGCCTGTCCGTTGCCATCTCCCCGCGAACGCGTTGTCTTGAAGTGTCCAAGGGTCATCCACGTGTCGCTCCGATAATCGATCGCAGACGAAAGTGGGGTGGTGGCGGTGCGATGAGGACTGTGACTTGGACTGGAGACGCCCGCCACACGGACTGTGGTTTTTTCACACGAATCCGTGTGAACTCGTAAGTCATAAATAGTGAACGGCGATTTCCAAGTCAGCCGCGAAGTTCCGCCGCATGTGATGTGAAGTAACACAATCGGCAAACCAGCGTAAAAGCCAGGACCTCGGAACTATAGGGATGTCATGTATACTACTAAGTTGATACAAGAAGATAGTATTAGGTCACAAAACATTGTCAAGAACATCAGCCAACGAGACGTCCTCCCGTACAGTGATCAAGCTATCAGCCGCAGCCTGCCTATAGTCCGTCGCCTCGTCGTTGCCGGTGTAATCAAGAGTGCATTAAACAGCACCATCGACCGGATAAAAACATATGTTTGACCTATTGGATTATCGCCCCAGCGCCAGTCCCTCTGGCGCAGAGATGAAGGTTAGTAGCATGTCTTTGACCACGTCAACAGATATGATGTGTGTAGATGGATGAATCCTGGTGCCTAGAGAGGTGCAACGTCAATCATAATGCACTCTTGAATCCGATTTGGCACGACATACATCAACTCCATGGTTGAGAAAGTCTTGGGCAATGTCGTGACCTTGAGCCTGTGTTGGACAGGATGCTCGTGGATACCACATCTACATACCGGAGGTGCAAGTACCAACAACGATCACTTTTTTCCAGCGAAATTTGCTGCTAAAGTGAATCCAGAAGATTGCATGACTTTGCCTTTGAAGTCCTCCTGGTGAAAGATATCATCAAGATGACCTTGGGCAACTTGAAATTTTACCTTGCCTGGAATACCCAGCGATTTTGGATGACAGCAAAGACTAGGTATTTCATCTTGAGAATCCAAGTGTCCTTTCCATCCTTGTTAATCTCGACGGTTCACATCTTCAGGTTATCGTCCCATTCCGGCTTGGTGATCATATACGAAGTCCACACGTTGAGCTCGAGATAATCGGCATAACCCTCCAGCCAGTCAGCGAGCTAACCCTATCTCATCAGTGATTCAATGATAGTATCGAGCTTGCTGAGTCGTACCTTTCGAGCCGGAGTGTAGACAGGCTAGGTCGGTTCTAAACAGACCGTGGTGAAGAGACCATAAGCGCACGATCGAGACTTACGGTAAGTACGGTGTGTGAGCGTGCCAGACCAGAGTGTGCAAGTATAACGCGTTGTAGCGGTCCCTCCACTAACATCCCGTGAGTCTCCGGGTCGTGGTGCGTCATGGTACGGCGGCAAACTCACGTTATCACCGACGGGGACACCGAGATATTTCAGTCTTGCAGAAACGTCAAGGCCAAAGTAGCCAGTGCCAATCATGAGCACAGTCGGATCGCCATCAGTAAGATCGACCTCTCTGCATCGTCTCTCTTCACAAGTGCCATGTTCGACAGTATGTCGACGGAGAGGGTCGATCTATATTCCGGATCAGCCTGATAAGATTAACTTGAGCATCTATACTGTACCTGCTCAGGGAAATCTTTGAGGGATTATAAGCAAGTATAGAACGGATATGCCCTCCATCTCGAACCAGGCACAGGGACTCGGTGACAAACGGCTGTGCCCTTCCCAACCTTGGTTCCGAATTCAAAGGAGAGCCTGAACAACACCAGATCTGGGGAAAGCCCAAAACATTGTGGAGAAAGAAACAGCTTGTGGCTGAGCCGTAGGTCGACGAAACCGGTAGGCGCGAGGCGATGGTCAAGGAGGTTCCTGACCGCGTCCCTGCCCTCGATGGTTCTAAAGTCCCAGGTTAATGCCAATGTGTCCTCCAAAAATCCGACATCAAGAAAGAGATCGAGGATCGCCGCAGCGATGTCAGACGATGCGACAGCGGTCGAGAACGCGTTGAACCAGGTTATGGCGACCTCTGAAACCTCGGTAGCTGGTCAGTGTGGGCTCGTCTAACGAACCGCTCAAGGGTAGGAAATTGCTGAGGGAAAGGGTCGTCGCTCATACTACGCGATGAGGAGGAGGATGGGATCAGTCAAACAACCGACCTATCCCTAAGGACAATAAACGAGGTTATGAGAAAAAAAAGTCAAACAACGCATCCCTCATATACCCCTACTGATGATCGCTGCCAGTTGATTGGAGGTGTCACTGATCTACAGAGTTACTTTGAAGAGTTTTATCCCCTCGGATCAACCCGCACCCGAGGACGCTCAGCATGATGGTGCCAAGTAAACAAGACAACTTGACATACTATCCTGACGTTTCTTCACTATCATTCTTGAGTCGTTAGTCGAAACCTATTTCACCTCGAACGGCCACTCATAGTGGGTAAAAGGATCCGCCGGAAGATGCCGACTGGTCTCTCATCAACGCACTCCCCGCCAACCTCGCCCGCTCCTCACACAGCGTCGCCGTATCCAACACCGGCCATCTCCTCCTCTACTCGGGCGAGCGTCTTCCCCGCGCCGTCGACAACGCTCTCCATGTGCTCGATCTCGAGGCTACATCTCCGACTCAGCGCACTCTCGATCTTTCTCCCACGCTCGCAGGTTCCTGCGTCCCAGAACCTTGCGTTGGCGCATCCACCTTCCATGACCCCCACGCCAGCAATGTCTGTGGTGTAGACACGACCCGACCCACCCGACAACGCAGGCATGACCACGATCAAGCGGGAACGTCCAACGACGACTCAGGCGCAGTACCTGCATCGAGAAGCTACCACCTCCGCACTGGTTATCTCACGTCTATATTCAAGTTAGCTGACACCGTGCGACTGCAGGGCAGATTATATGTTCACGCAGTATCCCCAGCATCCGGCCGACTCGCTACATTGCATGCCTACGACCTTGCCATCCACACCTGACACAAGCTTGCAGATGCATCCACCCAACTTTGCGGTGGTACTGCCATCGCCACCCTTTCCCTTTCCCCTAGCTCTCAGCTCATCCCCATTCGATTTGGTGGTCAGTTCTAGTTTCTCCCGTTCCAACTAGTATGCTCATACCACGACGCCGCAGGCTTTCAACGCCCTCAAGCTACACAGGGGACTCCTCCCCTCGACATCTACACGCCCAGCACAGACACCTGGTCGACTCTCGCACCTGATCCCGATCACGGCTTCCCAGAAGCCCGCTCAGTACACGGTCTCGTCCCCTTTGTCACACGTATAGACGCGACTCTGGGGCGCATCCTCGCCACGCTGCAGCGTCACGGCGAGAAGGACACCTCGTCGGTCGGACATGCCGGGGCTGGCGTTTTTGGGACGACGCATGGCTCCTCGTCATCACATCCACGTCCACATCCACCC
>JBBPSJ010000162.1:0-64207 GCA_038093535.1 Boletus reticulatus
CGATTAAACATACTTATCCATACTTATTTCCGAGCATCTGCATGGTCCTGATAGAATCCTTGGCAGATGTCACCAATAATGGAGGAGGTTGGTGATGACAGATAGGGATTCAGAATGGGGAAGAATGAGGCAAGAATGTCGAGGTAGGGGATTGAAAAGAAAATGTCAAGCAGAGATGAGATATGAGAAGCCATGTTTGAGAGAAGAGAGAGCATGTTGGATTCCAGTTTCAGTCCTAGGGGCTTTCGAGTATCTCAAATACATAATCAATGGCATTTCTCACTGGCATTTCCCCTCTCTCGGCGCCATCGCGTCGTCCAGCGAGAACCCGCAAGTGGTTCTCCAATTGGCAGATTCCCTACATTGCAAGTGAAGGAGACGTTTGTATCGTTCGGTGGTCTGTGCGTCCATTCTGGTATGTTGTAGTGTGCTCAAGCTCATCCGACATTGCCGCAAACACGTAGTATCCATTTGCACCTTACCGCTCACCCCCGTGCACAGGCAACCACACCCTCTTCTCTCTTTGGCACACATACACCACGCTGGACATGTCCCTCTCCCCCGACGCGTTGGCCCTTCCGCCACCTCGTCACATCCTTTATCCCAGCGTGCCCGCGTTTATGGGCGAGCAACCCGATCCGAATGGGTCCATCATCCCTGGCCAACGGTCGCTGAGTGAATTCCAAACGATGGTCGTCAAGGCAGCTTTCTCGACCCTCGGTCTCATGTACGCCGAGGATTAGGCCGACTATCCATTCTTGTATGTTCCCTTCATGCTAATACCTGTGGTCGCACCCACGCAGGAGCCGACTTACCTTCGTTCGCGGTTCCTCTAACAAAACTTAGAGGGGTAGGAGCCGATTCGGGAGAACGCCGCAAGGTTTGCGGGTGTGCGCCTGAGCAGACGCTCAAAAAGTCAGGATTGGCCATGGCCAAGACGGTAGTGACGTACCTGTCTCACCGGGACGCGCAGTGCAAGGACCCAAGGTGAGTGTTGTATGGTTTAATCCGTGGCTGATCTGATCGGTTCTGATGCTGGTGCCGTTGCCAGGTTGTGGTTGGAGTGTATGGCGAGGATATGGCAGATTGTGTGTACATCCCGCCGTCGGAGCGTGCGAGGGTCACAGAGATGTTTCCTCCGGGGGTGTTTGTTCAGGATACGCAAGTGTCGGTAGGGGCGCTGGACGTGCGATACTTTGCATGGTCGGACGCTTGGTGGGTGCTTCGTTTGTGATACCTGATTGATTTCTGACCTTACGTTGGTGTGTTGTAGGCAACATGGTGTCGACATGCTATGCTACCTCGTGGCGGCGCAAGATGACAAGGCGGATATCTTGCAAGACTGCGGATACAGTAGGTGATAATGCATACCACTGCCTCTGATGCAAGTCAGGGATTGTTCTCACGGTGACATTGAGTGATTGCGAGAGTAGCAGAACGCTGGCACTACTAGAATGAAATCGTCTTTTGTCGCACACGCAAGATTTGCGTCGACGAACCAAACTTTCCCGAGAACTCGGGTTCGCTTGAAGATAATGTCTCGGCCCATGTCTCAGACCCAGACTGCCACCATGGCTTGTGCATCTAACTGATGTCCCCGGGCCAACGAAAGCTCGCCCTGCTGGTCTTCTTGCTACTCTCGGTGTGATGGAGGGGCCACCCACTCAAAAATACGGTGGATGAGCATGGCATTACGGGAACAGCGTTGATGACGGTCCACGTCAATTGTTCGCAACAGCTCCATCTGTTCACGCCCATCTTGTCGTTCAACGTTCAGCGAGCGAGATAATGTAGGGATTCTGATGCTGGCAAGATGGGGACGGGTTTTTCGCGGTGTTTGGCATGGCATGCAGTCTAGGCCGGATTCCGCCTCGGTCTCAATCTCAAAAATATCAACTTCCGAACGATCTCAACAACCACTCTATCATTTTGTTAGTATATGATGCTAGGTCACGTTCAGTATTCCAAACCTTACGACTCTCTCTCTCTCTCTCTCTCTCTGGTCCGTCTTTCCCTCGATCGTTCTATTACACGGTTGAGGGGTGACGGTGAGTCTACTTGTCTATCTACGACATCACTAGTCTCCTTCACGCGATCGATTTCTGAACGACGTCCACAAAGCAGTGGTACTTTGCTGAACCTGACTCGGACGTGGGAACGCTTGAATCAATAGGCGCCTCAGTAAGCTCCGCTTGGAACGCGCTTGTCCTCGTGCAGCCCACTCGTTCAGACCAGAACATCATCGCTCTATGGAATCGGAGGGAAAGATCCTCGAGATTGCATCTGCATCTCAGCGCATCATCAGCACTGCAACCGAATATGCCAGTCGGAGAGGCATGAATGTCCAATCATGTCACTTTCGGTTGGAGAAGGAGATGCAGAGGGTTTCTGTCGGCGCCAGAGGCATTTTAGATGTCCTCAGAAAGTCTTCTCTACAAGATGGTCCTCCGCTTGATGGTCGGCTCCAGGATTGGCTGACAACGGACGAGCTACCAACATGCCTGGATACGTTGCATCAGATGGATAGGATGCTCCAGAGCGACGCCTGGATGAACACGATCTTTAACACTGTGCATACGCTACGCTCCGTGTCACCAGAAGACAAGATCGATGAGGTCATCAAGCTTTTTGATTCGCGAAGAAATTACTTTCATTTCTTGTTAACGACAGATGTCTGGTGAGTTCCTGAGGGCTTGGATCAGCTCGTGTATAACATCACTTTGCAGGAACCGCGAGGAGGCTCAACAACCACTACCCGTGATTTCGCATGATGCAGAGGATTGGCAGCTTGTCGAGCCAGTGCTTGAGATGGACGTTCAGTGAGTAGAATCTGTGTTGTGACGGAATTCTACTCAGGATGGCTCTGCAGCAACGTTATGGCAACCATTAGAGACGATACCACTCTCCCAACAATTGTCAAGGAACAGAGGAGCCAAATGGATAACTGTCCGTGCGAAACAGCTTCTGTACATGAATGGGGAACTGATCTGCATTCATAGCAAGGAAATTAGATGATATCTTACGGTGGCTTGATGGATTGAACTGCGCTGCCAATCAAGAAGCAACATTATCATTGCGGCAACCTGATACCTGCACGTGGTTATATTCCACACCTCAATACGAGTCATGGAGAAATAGTGACGATTCATTTTTGTGGTTGCAAGGGAAATGTGCGACATTCGACTCTATGAGTGGTGTCCGTGACTGACATGATCTGATTAAAGCTGGCTCCGGGAAGACGGTGTTGGCGTGAGTTCACCGCACATCTCAAGCACCAATGCTCACTATGGTTACAGATCGTTTGTGATTGATTCGATCAAAAACAAGCGACATAGCGGAGAGGCACTGGCATTCTTCTACTGTGATTTTCGCAATGATCATTCTACGAGTGCTGCCGAGGCGATGCGCTCGCTCCTTTCTCAGTTGCTATGTCACACTCGTAACGAAGCCACCAACCTCGGAGAATTGTTAGATGACCTAGTCAAGGACATGGATGGTGATATATCCATCCTCGAGAACGTGAAGCATCTCACTACCCTTGTGTCACGGACGGCGAAACAGTTCAGCCATCAGCCGCTAATTGTAGTCGACGCTCTGGATGAGTGCAAGGACATCGAGAACCTGCTCGATGGCCTCCTCGCCTTGGCTAAAGGCGGCATGCGACTCTTCGTGACCAGTAGACCCCTCCAGATAATCAAGGATCAATTCCATAATCTCACTTCCATCTCGACGGATAGAATGACGAGCGCAGTTTCGACGGACATTGGATTGCACGTCACGAGAGAACTAGACTCTCATCGGCGTTTAAGAGATCTCGACCTTGGCTTCAAAATGGAGATTCACTCCATTCTGTGTAATAGAGCGGATGGCATGTAAGGCATGTCACCGTATATCTCAAACTCACGCTTACCCTTTTCAAGGTTTCGATGGGTCCAATGCCAAATAGACACACTAAACCGATGTGCAACGAAAACAGAGGTCCGAGAAGCTCTCGATAACCTGCCAATCGGTCTCGACGAAACATATCAGAGGATCCTCGCTACGATAGACCCAGGGTCTCCTGAAGGAAAGCTCGCCTTACGAGCGTTAGTATGGCTCGTCGGCGCTTTACGACCCCTCCGGTTACCCGAGCTTCTTGAAGGGCTGGCGATCGACTTTGAGAGGCGGACCATGGATCCTGGCATTGGTCTTATGCACAAAGGTGCCTTGTTGGACGCATGTGGCAGCCTTGTGACGTACAATGAAGATACGAACATTCTTATTCTATCCCACTTTAGTGTCAAGGTGAGTCATCACTATAGTTGGTTTGATTGCCCTTCATCAAGTGGAGCAGGAGTATCTTGTTGGAGATCTTACACGAACCAGGTTACCGCGACACCATATCAACTACCAAAGTGCCCACGAGCACCTCGCCCGACTCTGTATCTGCTATCTTACTCTATATCTCAAATATGTCCATGCATCTGGTGACAAGGTCGCACTGCCTCGCGTCTCTCCCCAGCCATATTCTCGGGCTGTGTTCCGTATATCGCAGAAACTCCTCGATTATGTGTTGTTCGAAGGTTTCAACCACCTTGCGTATCTCGGTTCAGCAAATTACGTTGTGTTGGAGGACATGGTAGCTCTCCAACTGGATATCTCTCGATACCCCGATGCATGGGAGGCGATTTGTCGGACAGAACGTGATCATAAAACTCCAATCCCCTGGCCAGTTCGGAAACATGATTTCATGTCCTATATCCTCGTAGCTTTCTCTTCCGCTTCGCTCTTTCTTGCGTTCCTCCGTCGCAGTTGTGACATGCTCAAGCCGCAGTCTCAGACGAACCCTTTGGTATACGCCGCACATTTCGGCAAGATCCAGCATGCGGAGATGTTGCTGTCGCACGGTGCAGAAGTGAACGAGAGAGGATTGGTCATCGATGCATCTCGCCAGGCATTACCACTTGAAGTCGCCGTCGGACGACGGCACGATATTGTGGTCAATATGCTCTTGTCTGCAGGCAGCATGGTGCCCAAGCGACTATTCGCCCTCTCTACATATTATTACAAGTTCCCCGTCCGGATCGTTCGGATGCTGCTGGAGACGGATGAATTTGTGGAGTGGGCAATGGAACCGGGGAATACGCTGCCTTCATCTCTCAGAATACTCGAGCAACGACTTCCATTGGCGTATGAGCATGACATCATCTTCATCATACAGAGACTCCTTCAAGCTGGCGTCGCTCAGACTGAGCAGGACTCAGTTCGAAGCGCGGTCCTTCATTCCGCAATCCTAGGGGGCTACCGGGCCATCGTCGCATATCTGCTACAAATAGGCACATTCTTCTTGCCCGACTTCATTTCCGTCATATCAAGAATCGTACCCTCACAGCGAATACCGATGCTCCGCTCAATTATCGAAGCGGGAGTCGACGTTCATACTCACGTCGCGGGCGGTGACACTATGTTACACCTCGCTGTAACTTTCTTTCAGGAAGATTGTTTAGAGGCGGTCAAAATCCTTGTAGGCGCTGGTTCCAAGCCTTTCACGCGCAACACTGCCGGCAAGACTCCTCTTCATCTCGCATTGGAAGAAGGAAAATGTTCTGTGGTAGAATATATGCTGTCACGAGGGACGCCTCCTTCGGACGTCCTGTTAGCCTTGGTGGAAAGCAGATGTCCAGTAACCTGGAAACTCGACACCCTTCGTATGCTTGTGAATGACGAAGAAGATACGTCGCACGGCAATGACGCATTGTTTCATCGAGCGATGATGTTTCTGGAGGGTCACGAAGGTTTGGAGACCCCTAGTACCTGTGGCAACACTCCCGACCTCGGGATGGATCATTACCCCTCCCTCGCAGATTATCTGTTTTCGATTGGGAGAACAAGTGACCACTCGACTTCTTGGAAAGCCCTGATGATATGTTTGCTCGTTGGAAAGGGGGTTGACGTATGCGGACTTTCAGCGGGTGGAAACACTCTGCTACATGCCGCATTGTCCGCTCTTGATCAGCACCAGGGATTGGAAGTGGTTAAAATCCTCATTGGCGCTGGCAGCGATCCTTTTCAGTGCTCTGCAGACGGCAAGACACCTCTTCATGTCGCGTTGGATCGCAAGTTTCCCTTGATCGCGAATTATCTACTCTCACTCGAGAAGCCCCTTCCTCCTGATGCTTTGTTTGCCATCCTGTACAGTCCACTCCCCGCGAGTTGGAGGGCTCGGACAGTCACTTCTCTCGTTGGCAATGGGGCCGATGTGTGTGGACTTTCAGCAGATGGAAATACCTTGTTACATGCCACAGTGTTCACCCTCGATGAGCCTCACGGATTGGATATAGCCAAACTCCTTGTCGACGTCGGTTGTGATCCTTTTCTGTGCTCTGCAAACGGCAAGACACCTCTCCACGTCGCGTTGGATCGCGAATTTCCCCTCATTGCGGATTATCTTCTCTCGATCTCCCCTTCTCCCGATGCTCCATTCGCTATACTGCATAGTGCACTCCCTGTGGAATGGAGAGTCCAGGCAATCGTCTCTGTCGTGGTTGAGGGGGTTGACGTATGCGGACTCTCAGCTGATGGAAACACCCTGCTACATGCCGTAGGGCTTGTCCTTGATGAAAGCCGGTGTTTGACCATGATCGAGCTGCTTATCGGTGCTGGCTCAGATCCGTCCGTTCACAACATGGAAGGTAAAACGATACTCCACATCGCCGTAGAAAAAGGATATATTACCGTCATGGAATACATCCTTTCGTTGGATCAATCACTCCCGGACGACATCTTATTCTCAGTGCTGAGATCGCAACCCGAAGGCGAGCGTCAAGTGCACATGCTCTCGGTGCTCATCAGTGAAGGAGCAAACGCGCGTGCCGTCGACGTAGAGGATGGGAACAACCTCCTGCACGTCGCTATAGCCTCGCTCGCGTATCAACGGTACCCGACCGACTTCAACAGCCTTGACTTGGGCATAGTGGTAGAGCTCCTCGTTGCGTCTGGCTGCGACGCTTCCGCGCCCAATTCAGGTGGTCACACTCCCCTTCACTTTGCGGTGGCCAAAGGCTACATCTCCATCGTCGAGCACTTGTTGTCGATCACCGACTCGACGGACCTGCCTGCCGATATCTTGGCCTGTGCTCTTCAAGGCGAATCCGACGACGAGTCCATCACCGAGAACACGCTGCCAACGCTCCAGCTTTTGATCGACAAGGGAGCCAACGTGGACGTTCGGACGGCGGACGGAGATACCCTCTTGCATATGGCCATCGACAACACGCCTGTGTGGGCCGATTGTCGACTACTGGATATCGTCAAGCTCCTTGTCGATTCCGGGTGCGATCCGTGCTGGGGTGCAGACGGACGCCCGCCCGTTTATGTCGCCATCACCAAGGGTTGGGTCGAGGTCGTAGAATACCTCCTCCCGAGAACCGTCCCTCGGCCTCGGGATTTGGAAGACGCCATAGATTTAGCTCCGTATGGTGTCAGAGACGAGCTTGAGGAGGTGTTCACAAGGCAAGGATATGCGCTGGAATAACGGGCAGGCAATTCCTACGTTCGAGGTGGGATCGTATGTCTCTTTATGTTTGTTTCTCATAGGATGTTGACTCTCCTAGGCCCAGATGATTTCTTCATACCTCTGTTTCGACTACTGTGTACGTGTATGTGTATCAAGCCCGTCTGTGATCGTTTCTGTAGTTGATCTTCTTGTAATACTACTGTCCATCGTCGTCCATATATGTAGTGTGATAATACATCCAAATGAAATCCAACGCACGGTACCAGACTCGCGCGCGCACGACGCCCCTACAACATCGGTCCCTTCTTCTGCACCCCTACTCCCAAGTATTGCTGCTGCTGCTCCATGAAAATCCCCTGTCCTCCCGGACCAGCCCCAATCGGACTTGCAAGTGCGTCCAACGTCCACTCCTCCCTCAACCACCGACACACCGCTCTGAACGTCGACAACGATCCTTTTTCCTGCACCAACACGATTGCACATGCGTACCCCATCGTCGTCGCATGTTTGGCCAACGCATGGCGAGGCGACATCAACGAGCCCGTGGGCGACGCGCTACCCGACGTGTTGCCAACCGCACCCGCGCTTGTAGTGCCGGTGGTCGCAGAGACGAACCCGCCAGCCTGCGTCGAACCAACCGAAAACTCGACTCGAAATCGCACGTGTTTCTGGACGACCGCGCCAGAGAGTCCATCGACAATCTCATTGGTTCTACAGCGCAAGATCGCGGCGGTTCCACTACTGTGAGTATGCATGCTATCCGAATCTTCGAGTGCGATCGTCACCCCTAATTGCTCAAGAATGCGTATCGTCTCGGCACGCGTCGCAGCGAGGTTGTTTGTAGAGCAAAGAACGTACGTGTGGGCTCGCCAGTTGAACAAGTTGGAAAACCACCCCTTGAACTCGCCAACTGGAGAAGACAAAATAGACGGCACCGCCGGTGGAGTCGGCTGCGTCGGCGAGCTTACTACCGAACGTTTTGCGTTTAGGGTGTTTGGATGCAGATCGAGTGGAGGTACTGAAATCAACAAGATTCAGCACATCACCATAGTACTCAAAAGACCGCTCACCCTTGTGTTTTCTATCCCTTTCCCGTTCTTTTCCCTCTCGCTTCAAGAATTCAACGCCGTGCAAACTATTCCGAAGTTCCCTCCCAACTCTTGCCCCGCCACGCGACTTTGCAAAAAATCCTCCGGACAAGTTTGCCAGGTCGTTCTCTTGATACGCGTTCATTGCCTCGTAACGCTCGCTGTTTTCCTTGTTCTCTTGACTCCTTCCTGACAGGTGAACATCTTCAGGGGAGGTGACATGACGAGTCGGCACTTGGGAGTAACGTGATCGGTCCACTTGGGGTAGCGCACCATCTTCATAAACTTGAATAGCGGGTCGTCCCTCTGGGCTGTACGGGTCATTCCCATAATACATAAACCTGGTATCCAATCGATTGGGCGTCATGGGTTCGAAATCTTGCTCTGGGGAGCGCGGCGAAGTAGGGGCCGATCGCACTTCACCTACACTCATACGCGGCACCGTGATCGTAGAAGCGGCACGAGCAACGTTGGGACTTGGAATTGGTCCTGCCGAATGAGGGGGATGTGACGAGACAGGGAACCATGCCGCCGGAACCATGATTGGCGTCAACCTCGAAACTGGACCAAGAGCTATGGGAGAGGTGCCAGGAATATGCATCGGCTGGTACAATTGTTGATTATGCGCGTGGTAGTTGTGCGAATCCTGAGCGACCCGTGGAGGGAGCATAGTCACCGTAGATGATCGGGTCCGGGCTAGTTCAGCGTGAGCACTAGAGAGAGTTGTGGCGACGGGTTTGATGGTCATGCTCTTGTGACGTGTTGGAATTTCGGCAACCGGAGATGATATCGGTCGAGGCTTTGGGGGCCGAGGTCCAACAGGGGATGGAGTTCGAGATCGAGACACGGAAGCCGGCGAGGAAGCATCCGTCGGAGAATGTGATCGAAAAGGCGGGGGAGGCGCATCGCGACCTGTGCATAGTCGTCCGTGACGGGCCAAAGTGTCGAGCTCGAGCCTATTGGACCGCTTCTGAGAGGGTGACCTATATTGCTTAGTAACGACCTTTCCGGACAGATGGGCCCGTGCCTCGTCGAGGTCGAGAATGATACCATGATCCTTGAGTGTTTGTTCCCGATATTGGTGCAAGAGAAAGTAGAATGCTTTGGCGAGTGTGCCCTCTCCTTGGGGACTCAAGAGATCGGCTTTGATGCCCTCGGCGTCTGCAAGCTTGCCCCAGATGACGCACAGGGATTCCAGTAGCTCTTCGTCGATGTGGGCTTCGGATGCCAGAGGCTTGGCCAGTTCTGTGACAGAAGGTGCTGGTACGTAGACCACTCCCGGCGTCTTCTTGTTGAACCAGGGGTGTCCCATAATCTCGGGAATCTGCAAACGAGCATGAGAAAACCGAGGGCAGCAAGTGGTATCGTCGTACCGTAATTCTTTGGTTGACGTCAACGACGAGCATCTTGGTCAAGAGGTGCCTGGCCAACGGATCGACGTACGGGGGAATCTCGTAAACACCGGTTTTTACTTTGGCGAGGAGGTTCCGCACGTTCTTGTCGTCAAAAGGGAGTCTGCCGGTGAGGAGAGCAAAGAGGATGACGCCACAGCTCCAGATGTCGGTCGCGTTACCCTTGTATTTCATGCCGTTGACGATCTCGGGACTGGCATAATGAGGGCTGCCACAGCTTGTTTCGAGCTGGAGAGCGGGAGGTGCAAAGGCGGCCATTCCCCAATCGGCGAGTTTTATGAGAGGAGGGTTGAGAGAATGAATCAATATATTTTCTGGTTTGAGGTCGCGGTGAATGATAGAAAAGGTGTGGGCGTAGTTGAGTCCGTAGACGATTTGTTTGAAAAAGGCCAGGGCATCGAGGGGAGGGAGTCGACCGCGGTTGACGAGGAAATCAAAGAGTTCGCCGCCTTCGACGTATTCGAGGACAAGATAGAGCTCGTTTTCGCCTTCGAAGACATCGTATATGCGCAATATGTTTGGATGGTTCATGAGTTTCATCATGATGATTTCCCTATCGATTCCAAGACGCTGTTTCTCTGATTTTGCGAGGTGGGTAGCCAAGGATGCACGAGAGTTGACGAGCGGTTGAAGGGGGAGTATTTTGACGGCGGCGAGTTGACCTGTACGACGGTGTTTCGCGATGCGGACGCGACCGCTTGCGCCTTTTCCGACGCATTCGCCAATGATCCATTGACCGATGTATTTTGGGTCCTCTGGGAAATCGAAAGCGCCGGCGGCTGCGGCGGCCTTTTCCTTTTGCCAGCGAGTTCCCAGATGTGCGTGATATTTGATAGGCGGTGCTCGTGGTGGCAAGTCCGTCGTGGATGTCATGGCCGAGATCGCGGTGTAGTAAACGAATAGTCTGTGGGTCTATAGATATGTTTTACCCGCAAAGAGTGTTGGAGGTAGAAGAACAAGAACGCGGTTCGACTTTTCCTTTGGAATGTTAATCGTGGGAAGTGATTTACGCTTAGTATCGACGTAGTAAATTGAATCTATTTTGCGACTTGAAGATGACTTGACAACACGCTAAAACAATTCCTGGCTGCTGGTCTCCACAATGCCCCCTCCCGTGCAGTCCGCCCTTTCGATCCTTGTTTCTGCTGCACTCGTCTCTGCTTATTCTTTTACCTTCACTAGCAAACCTCAGCAATGTGCCAACCTTTCTCTTCAGATCTCTGGCTCTGGAAAGCCTCCGTATAGCGTCCTAATCATCCCTTATGGCCCTTCCCCGCTCTCGAACAACGTCGAAGTCCGCACGATCGTATCCCAGCAATTCCCGGGAGATGATTCCTCTCTCAGTTTCCAGCTCAAATACCCTGGCAATTCACAATTCGTCGCCGTCGTGAGTCGCGTTGTTTGCTCCGCAGTCACCCGCGTGCGTGCTGACTGCGCTCTCATAGGTCAGCGATAGCTCCGGCTTTGGCTCTGGTGGCACGAGTGTAGCTGCCAGCGTCCTCAACAGTAGCGACACCAGTTGTTTCAATGCAACCCACTCCGTTTCTCCAGATTTCCCTTACAACATCAACCCTCCGAATCAAGTCGTCCAGTGTAGCCCAAGCAGGTTATGGTGGACCCCATCCCAACCACAAGGGTAATCTCTTTTCATCCAACCCACGGTTCCCGTTGACCGTCCCGTGTCTCTCCAGTACCCCCAATTTCCAAGGCGTTATTCCCGGGGGGGAATCGTTCTCGATACCAGTGGGTACGATCACCAATGTGACTAATATGGGGACCGGGTTTCAATGGGTCCCTACTGTCCGTGCTGGCACGACCCTTTTGGTCGTTTCTGGGGACAACCGTGGCCTAGGAACAGGAGGCAGTGACCTGTTCACCGTTTCTGCCGGTCTTTTCCCAAACAGCTCCTGTGTCACCAATGCCTCCCCTTCATCCACTGGCGGACCACCCGCAGGCGGTTCTTACCCTACCAATGCCAGCGGCGGAACGACGAGCGGGAGCAGTGGGTCAGTATCCAAGTCACCTTGCTTGGCAACAAGCTTTTATTCACACTCCACATATTTTCTAGTTCGAACAATACTGGAGCGATAGTCGGTACGTAATCACCTGCTTCTTCCTTATCTCTCTTATTGATCTACCGGATCAGGCGGCGTCGTCGGTGGACTTGCGGCGATCGTCATCCTCGGCCTCGTCGCGTTTTACATCATCCGCCGCAAAACCGCTCCAACCTCTCAAAAGGAGCGGCCTGTCAATCTCCTACACGGCGATCCTGACGACAACGAGCCACCTTCCAGCTACCAGCCCCCGCCATATCTCCAGCCTGATCCCTACCTTGTCACCGCACCGACGATATCATCCACCTCTGCACGGACAGACCATGTCCGGAACTCGGCGTTGCTGTCTGACTCGCCCAGCTCGGCTTGGCGGCAGTCCGGAGTGACATCGTTTTCAGACCCACGCTCTGCAACCCCTGAACTTGACGCAAGTGCCTTATCCCCGCCTACCACGGCCTTGGGAAGCTCGCGCAAGTCGGGCATGTCGAGACAGCTGAGAGCAGTCAACATCATACAACATGAAGATGCTGGCCCAAGCAGTGCCCAAGAACCCGCGGAGCCAGAGACGATCGAGCTCCCTCCCGCATACACCAATATCAAGAAAGAACCAAATTAAAGATTGCCACGCGACGCTTGTTCGTTCCTTAAGAAAAAAATTTCTTCTTGCGTTTCGTTTGGTTGTGCGGCCGAACTGGCGTTTCACCCAGTACCAATTATATCCATTTCCATGGTTATGTTTCGCCACCGCGTATCTATATCGCACATATCCTCTGAACAGCTGGCTATCTCCCTCGGTGGATATATAGGATCACCAACGGTGCCGACGCTTTCCTAACTTGCGATATCGCTTTCCTTGTACTGCCCTTTGTTAGACAGTTGATTTATTCCAGGCGAAACGGACGCTTCTTGATACTTTGCACCTTCTTTAATGATCCGTGTTTATTGTCTTCCATGTATGAGACACGCAGCGCGGTAGTGAAACATCCTCGCTTCCTTGATATACAAGATCAACTCGTGACATACACGAGCTGCGCAGTGCCACGTCGAGCGCGTCAGGTGGCACAAAAAGTGCCTATGATAGCGGCTAAGCGCACAAGCGAACGCCAAACCTGACAAGTCATGCCTCGGCTTCGAGCTCTCTCAACAGCACCATGCTCGCGTCCGTCGCTGGTCTATCTCCAGCCTGGTACCCCAACCGCTCTACCAGCCGCCTCTCCACCTCGCGCGCATGTTGCACGTCACCCCCAAGGACGAACCCGCGCAACACATTCGTATGGACCCCCAAGAGCACGTCAGACGGCGACCAACGCTTGCTGGGATCCCCTTGCCCTTCCTCACCGCACCCCTCAACCCTACCCCGCTCCCACTCCTCCAGGTGCTCCAAAATGCGCAATGCAACGAGGGGGTCATCGTGCTGCGCATACCCCCGCGCGACCATGCTCCACTGGACCATCGTCGGTTCGACGCCGACGCGCACCATGTCCCGCATGACGCCCGCAGCCTTCACAGGCCGTCGACGCGCCCACGACGACACAAAGGGCGAGAAATGCGCCGCGTCGTACGTGTTCGGGGGTAGTTCCAAACGTATCCTCGCCTGATCATCCGGAACCTGACGCGTACTGGGACCCTCTTGTTCTTGTGGCCTACTCTGTCGAACGAGCGACAGTAAGAGGCCATATAGTCTCTCTCGATCGATCGTGGGAGTGAGCGAGACGATCGCTTCCCAGACGAGCGCGGTGTGATGCGCTGACGGCCAAAGCTTCTCCTTGATCGGGCAGGGAGCGACCACCCATCGTTGGACGGGTTCTTTCCGCGCTTGTTGCCCTCGCGTCCCCCTGATGAAGGAAAGTAGCGTTTTGCGCGGGACACCGACAAGGTGAAAATGCTGTGAGAAAACAAGCAAAAGATGGATGAATTCCCGGCGCGAGCGGTGATGGAGCATCTCGGTGAATGCCCAGGTGGACGCCGATTTCGACGAGTGACGGTATGCGAGAGTGCGGAGGAGTGCGAGCGCACGAGTACGCCCGAGAGCCTGATACGAGGCGATGAAACTGTATAGGGCATGAGGGGAGGGTGGGGAGGGAGATCTTAGAGCAATACGTAGGGAACGAAGGCATGCTGCCAGTGCGGTTATATCGGTAGTCTGTCCTACAGGGATGGCCTTGCACTCCACTGTGATGGGGTTGGCGTCGATGTCCCGCAGGGTCCACGAAGGATACATTGTCCTGATGCGGTCTATAACCGATCGTCGTTCTGGAGCGTGTTTGGCGACAATATTGAGCGTGAAATCTGAAATTTGTATTCCACGCAACTGTGCTACCGAGATGAGAGCGAGTGCAGCCTCGGCCTTGCCTCCCAGTGCGACCGTTCTGACGGAGAGGTTGTATGCGCCAGCGAGCAAGTCCGACGGTGGGACTGTGCCCTTGTTCGAATGGTAATCCCGGGATGCATCCTCCACTTGGCCCAAATACCTCTCCAAGACAGACGGCCGAGCATAGCGTGCGAGCGTCGACACGACCTGTATGGCTGCATCTCCCGAATAATACCCCTTGGAGGCGAGTACACGACCGAAACGATATACCAGCGTGAGATTGAGATGATCCATGGACCGAAAGAGTCTCTGTCGGATGTCATGAAATGACTGCCATTCTTCGTGGCGATCGGGCGCGAGCGATAACCAGGCCTCGAACGCGTCCACGCGCTGCTGTGCGGACCCGCTCTCTTTGAGGCGACGCTGGGTGATCGCGTGTAGGGCTGCACGGAGATAGAGGGAATTGCGAGGAGTGGGAATGTGGTGCGCTACCATCTCCTTGCGGAGCGCGTCCGCGGCCTGAAAATTGCCCTGTGAGACGAGGGATGCGAGGGTCTCTGATGAGCTGAGTGGGGTAAAGTGGTGTGCGCCCGGGGTGGACATGACCGTGTATTCGTTTGACATGGGCTCAAAGACGGAGGGGTCTGGGTGTGCTGTGGGATATGGCATCGTGTCTATCTCGAGCGAGGCTGGCGAGGGTGTCTGGAGAGCGATGTTGAGGTGGCTGCGAGCTTGGAACCATAGGCGAGAGGGAAGGACGTCGAGACCAAGTCTAGCACGGACTGGTGTAGTTATTAGCCATGTTGCCATGAGTGGAGTAAAAGTGAGCAGTGGCGGTGCTACCTTATTCCTCATATACATATCCTCGCCCAACTGCGTTCGTCCTGAAGTGGGGTCAGCAAAAGATTTATGTTCAGCCAAAGGTGTTTCAAATGATGTGAGCCCGGATTAACTTTCCACGCTGCTTCAAACTGCAAGTCAGACCATATATTAGTTTTGCGGACGACAGACGCGATTTGATTTTGCGGCGACGCCATTCGACGCAGACCTGTACGAAGGTCAACCAGTAAACGTGTGCACCGTGTCTCGCACCCCACAACCGTGGGTCAGAGAACTATCCTAAATTTCAGAGAAGGAATGATCTGTCGTTCGTCCCGACGTCGAGTTGGAATATGATGATTGGTGGTGACCACTGGCATCGGTGCATACTCCCTCTTGCTCTGGTTTTAACAACGAGCACCTAGGCAGGTGACGGGTCGAAAGAAATGTGATAAAGCTCGAGTCTGGAACTCATCGCATGTTCAACCTCGGTAGTCTCAGGAGATGGTACTCTACGAGAATGTCGTCCATTTTGCGTGTACGCAGACATTCCTGGTGCGAAATATTCTGACCACGCAAGTGTTCCGCTTTCACAGCGGTCCTATCACTAGGCTCCTTGCTCCATACTTGCCATCCTCATATCCGATCATTGTTGTATCCCGAGCTCTGTCCTTCAGACCTCCACACTGCCTAATTGTCGTGGGCGCGGTATTTCGCCAGCAAGTCTTCCGATGTAGAACCCAGGATCTCTCTTCGTGTCATGAGTCGCCTCATATGTAGAGGTTGCTGGGTCCGATCCTGGTCGTGACGTCGATGCTCCATAAACTACGCGACATTATAGCATATGAGGTGAGTCAACTCCTGTCTCGAGTCTCTCTCCGACGATTTCCGCGGATCGTGTGGTAACTAATAGGTAGTGTTTAAGATCTGTGCAGGTCTATCTTCTGGAATATCAATGAGAAGATGTCCCGCAAGGCTCCAGACAATCTACGTGGACAATCAATACCTCATATTCACAGGTTGACATGGTCCAAGTGGCTGACATGATCACGACCCCCAAGTGGGTAATGCTCACAGAGCCCGGGCTGTTATGGGTACTCAACTCTGGCTCAATGTTGCGGCTGCTCGTGCTACGATCATCATCAAACCAGAGGTTTTCACCCAGCCACCTGCTCGTGGTCTTAACGATTAGAGGTGTGCACAATTGAACTTGGCATTCACAAAATCGGTATGGGAGGAAGCCGAGGAAATGGCGTGAGTATAATCACCGTGTCTGAATTAAAAAAGACGTTTGAACCATGGAAGTGTTTCCTTGTTGACAGTTTCAGGGATATACCGCCGTACTAATCTGTTAACATCGTTTCTCTAGTAATATAGGGGAATTTAAGTGAGTTCGATGCTCCGGGTCATTTCCCGCTGTGGAAAAGCTACAAATTTTACCTCTGTTCGTGAGTAATAACCATAAAGGAATGAGAGAGGCATTGTCAAGGAGTTCTCAAACCGAAGAATCGGACCGTATCATGATTTCAGGTGTTGCTCACGGTCAACGACCAGAGTCGGGGACGATGGTAAGTCAGGAAGCTACGAGTAACCACGAGTCGCACAAAAGTGATGAATTCTGGTTATAGCTCGTTTCCGTCACTGACAGGTTGAGTCATTGCAGAAATGAACCCTCACAGCTGGAGCCTAGCTGTAAAGCATAGGCTGGTTTCTTGATCCTTTGACTTAGCCATAAGTGGGGAAGAACAAGGGAAATAATGTTTGAAACGGTGACTATTTTACAACATGCGGCCGAGTACGACATGCTCCACTCGTGAAGTTGGGATGTTTGGAATGAGGGCCTTGAATCATTCAATGGAGACTCGGAGACTGGCTCGATCAGTCGGATTATTCGGGCATGATTTCGTTTCACCACACCGACGTTACTTGACACTAATTATTGTCTTCACTCCACCCCACCGATCAATGAGTATATCTTTCGATTGTCATGATCAGTCTTATTGTGGGTCATCTGACATATTCATCCTAATCGGTATGGCCTGTTCTTTGAACATCGCTCTGTACGCGAGAGGGAGTGGATGGGCATGAGCTGCGAGGGCAGGTGGGAACGCCTCGTAGGTCCATGTGTGCGGCGGTCGGGCTCACGCGCTCCGGACCCAAGGGAGGTGAGCTGCGAGGCACCGGAATGGAAATGGAGCAGGGGGTGGTGTGTGTGGACGAGCGGTGCCAGTGGTTACTGCACCGCAGCCAAACCGCAGTCCATCACTCTTTCTCGTCATGCTGACTGACTGGTTGTAACATCACCCTAGTACCAACGAGCTTTGCAACGATACTTGAAGTATCGCCGGGTTGCGGCGTGCAAAGTGGCACCTCAGACTAGAGCAGATGGGCCGGCAATGTGCACGGTCAATTCTGTTCGGGTACGATTTCTCTATTTGGCTGGTATTGCGCGCTGGCCGCATTTTTGTGGATATAAAAAGGGCCTGCCAACTGCCTCAGTCCACTAAGCAGTTCAAATTTACCTTCATTCTTTTGATCTTCAACTCGATTACAATGCGTTTCTCTCTATTCGTTGTCCTCTCTGGTGTGGTCGTCGTTGGTGCCTTGCCAACTGAGAACACCCCTTCCGAGGATGTTTCTCAACCCAAGACGGACTGCTTCGTAAGTCTGATATGAGGTTGACAATTGGCACATACTCATCAGCGTGACAGATCCTCGAGCTCCCTCCTTTCGGCTGTTAAATGTGTAGTGGTTGGACTCAGGGTGGACGTACTATGCTGTAAGTCTGGTCTCATAGGGTACTACATGATGAGTCTTAACCAGAGTTGCATTAGCGTGGAGTGAAGTAGTTGTACAGTGAATTTCATACAGGGTGCGGAATGGGGACTCGGATGGTCGATAATCGATTAATCTACGAGGTGGAATTGTTGGTCATATCAGCATTCTCCAAGCCTGCCACGTTATTCAATTTCCGTACGTACAAGTGTCCGCACTGGCAAACCATAGGTGGACTATCTCCTCGATGTTATGATTGCGTGCAAACAGTGCACGCTACGGCAATTACTAGTCTTTGTCCAGTCCGATTTCGTCCTTTCTTCCGTACTGCACGCAGGCTATACCAGGCTATACAGTCACTTTGGTTGACATGGGCTGGCAGTAAGTTGATGCATCACAGTATCTGGCGAAGGGCCCGGGAGTTGAAACGTTGATGCATGACTCTTGCGGCGCTGTCCTCGATCCAATCCGCGCTGATGCATCAACCGGCGGGATTGCCTGTTCGGCGGCCCTGCACGTCACTAACTAGACTGTAGACTGGTGGCAGGCCAGCGGCCTGGCTTACGTAAATCGCTGCCTTGGTCACAGCATTTTCAGTATTTTTTCATTGTTTACAAAAAAAAAAACACTCGACTCGATCACAATCATTGCATCTGCGACAACCGAGCGTTGTCGCCACTACATAGTGCAGTCCTTCCTTCCCCATCCCCACCACCTGGTAAGCCGAGCACCACAGGCCCGTGGCACTCGCGATATCGGGAAGTCCGGAACAAGAACCTTGAATGAAGATAGAAGAGGATCCGAAGTCCCGGTTCGACTATTCGGACATAGGCTGAAGTATGCAACAAGGACACTGTGTAAAGATGGGCATTCAGGCCTTGCCGTTGCTTCGGCCTTTCCCTCTAGTATCCATAGCTTGGACTCGGAGTCGCTGACCCGCTCCCTTTGAGGCGACGCTGCGTGATCGCCTGTAGGGCTGCACGGAGATAGAGGGCATCGCGAGGAATGGGAATGTGGTGGGCTATCATCTCCTTGTGGACTCTGGAGCGCGTCCGCGGCCTGAAAACTGCCCTGTGAGACGAGGGATGCGAGGGTCTCTGACGAGCTAAGTGGGATAAAGTGGTGTGCACCTGGGCTGGACATGGCCGGTGGGCGTGTATTCGTTTGACATGTGCTCAAAGATGGAGGGCTCTGGGTGTACTGTGGGATAGGGCATCGTGTCTATCTCAAGTGGTGTCCGGAGAAGTTAGCAGTGGCGGTGCTACCTTATGGTCTTCCTCATACTATTCCTTCGCCCAACTAAGTATGTACTACGTGCGTCCCGAAGTGGGGTCAGCAAAAGACTTACGTTCAGCCAAATATGATGATTTTTGGTACACGGACATTGGTGCACATGTCTCTCCCTCTCCCTCTCCCTCTCCCTCTTACTCTGGTTTGGTTCTGTGAAACAACGAGCACCTAAAAATGTGAAGGATCGAAAGAAATGTGGTAAAGCTCGAATCTCTACTGGTTCTGAGAGTCATCGCATCTTATAGGTCAGCTTGTGATGCAACCATTGTGGGGATGCCAACATCCTTAGTGGTCTCAGGAGATGGTCCTCTATTTGACTGTCGTTCATTTTGCGTGTATGCTGCAGACATTCCTGATGCGAAATATATATTCTGACCAGGCAAGTGTCTCGCTCTCACAGCGGTCCTATAACTAGGCTTGTTGCTCCATACTTGGGTGCCGTTCTCATATCCGAAGCTCCGTCTTCCAGACTTGCCACACTATATCGTTGTGGGCGCGGATTTTGCCAGCAAGTCTTCCGACGTAGAATCCAGGATCTCACTTCGCCTCATGAGTCGCCTCATATCAGTGGGAAGATGTCCTGCAAGGACAAAGGTTCCAGATAATCTACATGGTCAATATTTCACTAACCGTATTCGCAGGTTAACATGTTCCAAGTGGCATATATACTTCCGTGATGTGGGTTGATAACTTCTCGTACTCGAGCACGGGAGGGCATGATTGTGGTTGATAGCTGACGATCACGACCTCCAAGTGGGTAATGTTTATACTGTGAGCCTCTATGGACACCCAACTCTGGCTCGACGTCGCGGCTGCTCGTACTACGGTCATCATCAAACCTGAGGTTTCACCCAGCCACCTGCTCGTGGTCTCAAGATCTCAACGGTGCGGGGTTTGTACAGTTGAACTTGGCATTCACAAAGAGCCAAGGAAATGGCGTGAGTATCTTCATTGAATTAATGTCTGAACAAAAAAATCACGGAAGCAAAGTAACCAGGTTGTTGACGTCATTTCTCTACTATCAGGGATATTAAGTGGGCTTGATGTTAAGTCATTTCCCGCTGTGGAAAAGCTCCGAAACTTTGAATGGAATGAGGGAGGCACAAATAGTTCTCAATTCGAAGAACTGGACTGTATCATGATTTCAGTTATTGCACATGGTCAACGACCAGAGTCGCTCCTCTGGGGACGACGGTAAGCCAGGAAGCTACGAGTATCCACGAGTCGCGCACCAGTGACGAATTCTGGTTATAGCTCGTTCGGGTTATAGTATTAAGTCATTGCAGAAACAAACCGTTATTCGGGTATGATTTCGCTTCACCCCACCAACGTCACTCCATTGTCTTCACTCCACCCTGCCAATCAATGAGTACATGTCTTCTTACTGTAATCTCCGATTGTCAGTCTTTACTTATTGTTGGTGGGTGCATCTGACGTGTTTATCCAGACAACGAGGCCACAGCCTGGGGAGGGTGGTTATCTCTTTGGCCCATCAGGCGAGAGTATACACCGAAAAGGTAAACTTGTGATCTTGCTTGTATGGCACCAACAACTGTACTTCTGTGTCATGGTGCGGATTTTTTTATGCATCTCCGGGTTGTGGCGTACCAGTGGCGTCTCATTTGAGTGGATTGGGCTGGCGGTGATATATTCTGTTCGGGTCCAAGGATCCGAATAGCCCGATTACTGCGTTAGTTGCACGCTTGCCGCATTATGGAATGGTATAAAACGGATCCTGTCAACAGTAACCAAGCACTCGAGCCCACCCCCAGTCTCAACTTGATTACAATGCGTTTCTCTGTCTTTTCCGTCCTCTCTGGTTTGGCTGCGTTGGCCGTTGTCAGCGCCTTGCCCTCTGGGAACTTGCAGCGTGACACTCCTTCTGAGGATGTTTCTGGTCCCTCCCAGAACGGATGCATAATCCCCGTGAGTCTGGTCCTGGAGCTAGCAAATTGGCACGTACTCATCCACTTTGTGACAGGGCCTTATACCCCCAGGCTGCCATTAAATGTGTGATTGAACCCGCTGCGGATGCTGCTACACTGTATGTTTGGTTCATATGATCGTGTTGCTACTTGATATGCTATTCAATCAGCGTGACATTAGGGTGAACTGAAGTGGTTATACAGTACCGAGCCCGGAGTGGGGATGATCAATGATCTTCAAACAATAATATCCATTGCTTTCGTTTGTGCTTTGTCTTCAGTTTGTTTCTTGTATCAGCATTCTCCAAGCTTGAGTGGTATTGCATACGTCACGAATATATGTGGGACTGCACCTGGGGAAAGCAGGTTCGCACTGGCAAAACACAAATGTCGCTGAAAAGTGGAACTTGAATTCTGGTATGTATGACCTCGATGGATTGGGGACCGTCTGATGTCACTCGGCTCTGCCGAGGCGCGTAGAGCATGAATTTTGCTTCTGTTCATGAGTAATGACCGTAAAGGAATGTCGTAGGGAGGCAAATATTGTAGTAGTTCTCGTTTCGAAGAACTGGACTGTATCGTTGTTTCATGTATACATGGTCAACTTGGATACGACCAGAGTCGCCTCTCTGGGGACGACGGTAATGAACGTTTGAACCCTTACCGCTGGAGCCTAGTTGTAAAGTATATGCCATAAGTGGGGAAGAACGAAGGAAACAATTAATCCTAATTTGCGACATGCGGCCGAGTACGACCTCCACTTGCGAAATCGGGATGTTTGGAATGAAGAGACTACGACGCCATTATTCGGGTATGATTTTGCTTCACCACACTAGTAACGCCACTTGACACTGATCATTTTCTTCACTCCACGCAATGAGTACATATCTTAATCTTCGATTGTCATCATGATCGGTCTTATTGTGGGTCATCTGACGTACTCATGGCCTCTTCTTTCTCGTCATGCTGACTGGTTGATTGTGGCATCACCCTACTTTAGGTTCAAGCTTAGTATCCTTTGCAATGATACTTATCGCCGGGTTGCAGTGTGCCAAGTGGCGTCTCAGATTAGAGCAGATACGGCCGGCAATGTGCACGCGGTCAATTCTGTTCGGGTCCAAGGTATCCGAATAACACGAGTTCTCTATTGGTCGATATTGCGCACTGGCTGCATTGTGGAACGGTATAAAAAGGGCCTGCCAAATGCCTCAGTCCATTAAGCACTCAAATTTACCTCCAGTCTGCTGATCTTCAACTCGATTACAATGCGTTTTTCTCTATTCGCTGTCCTCTCTGGTTTGGTCGCGTTGGCCGTCGTTGGTGCCTTGCCAACTGAGAATGCCCCTTCCGAGGATGTTGCTCAACCCAAGACGGACTGCATCGTCGTAAGTCTGATACGAGGTTGACAACTGGCGCGCACTCATCAGTGTGACAGGAGTTCCCCCTCTTCGGCTGTATATATCCCCATTAAATGTGTAGTGGTTGGACTCAGGGTGGACGGACTATGCTGTAAGTTTGGTCTCATAGTGCCAGTGAGGGTACTAAATGATGTCTTACAGTAATCAGCGTGGAATGAAGTAGTTGTACCAAGTGCGGAGTGGGGATGATCGATAATCTACGAGATCCTGTTTGTTATATCAGCATTCTCCAAGCCTGAGCGTTATTGCACACATTTCCGCACGTACAGTCATCTGCACTGGGAAACCATGTCTGGATCTCCTCGACGTTATAATTGCGTGCAAGTGCAGGCTACGGCAATTTCTGGTCTTTGTCCAGTTCTACTTGAGCCTTTGCCAGCATTTCTCTAAGCCGAGTACCACAGGCCCGTGGCACTCGCAACTTGAAAATTGGGAAATTTGAAGTCGGAACAAGGGCTTTGAATGAAGATAGAAGAGGATCCGAGGCCCCAGTTCGACTGGTCGGGCGCCGTTATTCGGGCATAGGCTGAACTATGCAACAAGGACCGTCACTGTATAACGGACGGGCTTTGAGGCCTTGTCATTGCTTCGGCCTAAGTTCCCTCCTATGCCAGTATTCATGTAATCCCATAGCTTGGACCCGTCTACCACGTACACGTGCTTAGAAGCGGTTTGTTTTGCAGTTGTCCATAATGTTGTCTTTCCGAACCATTTCCATGGCTCTCAATCGCCCAGTTGATTGACATTGAATAACCTTTGGATATTCGGTGGCGGTGTATGTGTACATTTTTGCCCCTAAATGTTTGCAGAGTCTCGCAACGAACCATCAAGAAATGAGCCCGCAGACACAAGCCAGCGTTGCCTCGACCACGCTTCTCGTTTTCTTGACATATGTTCCCCTCCTCTTTTCTCTCCTTCCATTTTACCCAGAGGTCTTTGCAACCCGCCCGACTCAGCGTTTTCTCCTTGGACTCGCTCCCTGGTGGATAGCGTTCGCCTCAGCGAAGTGGTATGTGCGCCTGGCAGAGCGGTCCTCCCCGTTGTACCATCCCCTCGGATGTCTCGCGCAGTGTTGCGTTTGGGTATTCCACTGGGTCGTCTCACTATATCATGCTTACTTTGGTGAGTACCACACAATTCTCGAGGCACTAAATTTGAGGTTAAGCATGTTGCCTCCTATCGCTCCATGTCCGATCAAGCCACAAAGTACACCTTGTGGACATACCTCATCACCGTATTCTGCGCGGGCATCGTGGTTATCAGCGAGGGGATGTTCCACAACCTTGTCACGATGAATCTTTCCGACACAGCGCATCTTGGTGCCTACGAAAAGATGCGAAAACTTTACGGGCGAGGTAGGGTTGTTCCCGGCTCGTCGTTGCCAAACGCTGACGTGGATTCAAGGTTTGGTCGTTTTAGTTAAGCTATGGTACTTGGTCGATATGGGGACTGGCCAATACCAAGATACGAACCGGATCCGTAGGCCGAGCAGATCCATGACCATGTAGTCATTCCTGAAGAATTAGATATTTTCTCCAGGTAACCCATGTTATGGATGAGATGAGGGAATAGGAACTTATGGTCATCCCAGCTTTCATATGAAATAGTACGCTTAACGATGTCGGGACTGTCAAGACGGGGTAATTCACTGTATGAACATTGGCCAAAATTCCGATAGGGGGATCGAAGACGTCGTATGGACAATCGCCTGTATGTTTTTGGGTACAGAGGACTCGTCGTTTGTATCGCGTTCTTCTTTGTTGTAATATTCGCCGCCAACCTACCAGTGCGTATGAAGCTTGATTCTTGGTTATGGATCTCTTCTATTTATGCGAAAAAAGTTGCTGGACGCAGTACACGGCAGCTCCAAGTTAGTCTGGCTCGAGAATATCTCCGGCGACGACGCTCTTGACGCTCTTCCCACACAGCTCCCTGCCAAAATCGTCTAATGCACTGCCAGGTTATTGATTGAGGTCAGTAGCCATCCAAGAACCATTGAGACAGCCACGGAACGTTCCATTGTAGACACCGACAGCACCCGTCTCAATAACATGCATGAGCTCTCCGGGGGTCCCGGAGTATATCGAGGACGTCGGGCGACTTTGGGTCAAGTCTCAATGCGTCACATCCAGCCTCAAATTGTGGCCGGAGCTCTGCCGCTGTCTTTGGAGCGATCCTTTGATCACGGTGAGTGTATATGGGGGTAGACTCCTGAGACCATACTTACATGATCGCGTTCAATTTCAATCTAGTGGATCTAATTGGCGACTTTTGCCCCACTGAAAGCCTTGTTATGTGATGCAAGTGGTGAACGGAATGACCACCTCGAGATGGCTCTTAGCTTAAAGCGGAATGAAAACCGCGTTATGAAACCATCTGCGGACAATAAGTACCGTGAGTAGAACGTTATCCGGGTCACCCGGTGCGTATCTTTCCCACAAGCCTACTAGACGATCACCACAGAACGCCGTGATGTTGTCCCGTACCCAAAGTAATCCGAGCCACTGGTCCTCAAATCCACATTTCTCTTCCCTATGTTCATCGCATGCGAGAAATGTTGGGACAGAGACACGATATCCAATGTTCACCCAAATCTCTGAATGCTCTTGGGAATATTGCGCCCGACTGTTCAAGTCGTGGGGTGATCCGAACTGCAAGAACCTGGGAGATTGGGTCAAGACTCAAGGACAAGGGCTGAACGAACAACATTGCTTCACCTACCCGCCTACCCCTCAATCTACAGAGGCGTGGAGCGCACGACCGTCGTCACGCCGTTCAACGCATAGTACTGGTACGGCCGTTTCGAACTTCAAATTTTCAAAGCTTGGCGATCCGCACGACACGGTCACGTGGGTCGACAATGGAACTTACTCCGGAGTTCGGAATGTATTTTCATTACTTACACATCGTAACCCGAGCTTGTGTAGATCATTGATCACTGCTCTCGGAAAAAATGATGACATCACGATGCAGGCAGCCATTCGCGGGCACGCGGGCAAATGCGAAGCTAGGTCAACTCATTCATCCGATACTGATGTATTGGTACAGTTGGGCCAACCAGCCTATTAGTAGATCTGTCATCATCGCCAGATTCGAGTGGTAACCGATCAAAATCCCTTATAATCGATTCGCACGGCGTGGTTGACTACGCCGATGAAGTGTATTGTTTCGGACACGGACGTCGTGCTATAGTGCACAACCTTGATGATGATGATCGATGATCTTTCCATGTGATTCCGATCGAACTCCAAGTTGGCAATTCATGCCCTTCGGAAAGAGACGGGTGTGGGCGGACCAGTTCAACAATTTGGCGTGTCCAGCTTGTTCGCGAACGTTTGTCAAAGTTGGCTAGGAACACGAGTGTATCATGATACCGTCGCGACCGGCAATGAAGATGTGCCCGCTCGACTCGATCTGAGCGGTACTACACTCAGCAACCATATCAATGTGTATTTTCACATCGAAACGATCTGTCTGTTTGTGTCATATTACATCACTTGGAGCACAAGATGCATGGAATATTCCTGCTACTACATCATTCGATCCTACGACCCCTAGAAACAGGGGTTGGAGAGGGATGGTACGAGCTATATGATTCGAAGGATACGACTACTACTCATTAATTCAGGTGATCACCGCACACTGTCCGCGGGCTTTGCGCCGAGGTGGAACGCCATCATTGGCTATGATTGGATTCCTGCGCAAGTTTCGTGACATCGTGTGACAGGCGCGCTGGTCGGAAAATCACATGCAGATCCGCAACAGTATATGAACCCTGTCTCGATTTCTTGTCGCGTCACATCTTCGTTTCTCCTCTCCGTTCACTCGTTTCGAGCTCCCTTTTCTTATCATGGCGACCGCCACTCAATCCCAGCCTGCCCCTCCCCAGCCACGAGTCCCTGAGATTACCGTGCTGACTCGCGTCACCTCCATCCCTATTATCGCGTCCTCCTTGGATCAGATACACTCCACTCTCTTATCACATGTGCTTACCCGCACCCCCTATCACGCAGCTCAGGCGCTCACACAAACTGCGTACAACTTTTCCCAACCCTTGCAAATCCGTCTCGCGCCGCTTATTGTCTCCGCGGATGACTATGCTAACAAGGGACTGGACGTCATCGAGCAAAAGTACCCTTACCCATTCAAGATCAAGCCAGAGGAAGTAGCCTCCTACGTGCGGGAAAGGCGTGACAGTGTCGTGTCATCTGCAAACCAGCAGTTCGATAAGAACGTCAAAACTCCCGCCGTCGGCGTTGCGGAGGGTATTGATAAGGCATGTCGCACGTGATATCAAGCACTAATATGACTGACCAGTCGCCTAGAAATTCGCCCCTATTGTCGATTATTTCGAGAGCGCCGTCAACAAGGTCGGGAGCGAATCTGGCACAAGCTCACCTACTTCGACCTCGTCTGAATGTCAGTATCAATATCAGCGTGTATACGCCATTTCGAAGCACCTCAAAGACGACCTCTATGTCTACTCCTCGGAACATCTCAAACAGCTCCAGCAACAGAACGTCCTTGTGTGAGCAGTGGTGTCTTTTGCGCTCCATATATGCGCTGATCTTTTCTTTAGTCAAAAGGCTATCGAGACTGCCAACTCCATCCAGGCGCTCGCTTCGGCGTCTATCACAGGCGCTCAGTCACGGATTCATGCACTCTCGGACAGTATGCTTGCGGAGCTGCAAAAGTTGCAACAGTCTACTGCCGCGTTGCCACAAAGCCTTCAAGCTACCTATCCCGACATCTCCAAGACGATCACAGATTTGCGCGATATCGTCACAACCACTGACATGTCAGTAGGCGACAAAGTCCACCGTGTCGCTGAGGAAGTGAAGGAAGGCGTCCGGCCGATGCTCGAGAAACTTTCGCAGAGAATCAGCGACCTCGCCAAAGCCATTGGTACGAAGAAAGAAGAGGTTAGAGCCACAGAACAGAATGACATCGCACAGTAGTGTTGCCCGTTTCTCCCATTTTATTTTATTGTTTTCCCCTTGGTAATGCCCTATGATGTCGTAGATTCAGACTTTAGATTGTTTCCCTTCACTCTCGGCCCTGTGTAGCGACATGCATGCACTTTGTACGCATCCTTTTTTCATTATTCACGCGCACGTTTGTCATCGGAGTTTTCTCATGTATGCACTACGCTGTCTCACTTGAAAAGACTGTCATCGCAATTCTTCTGCGTGTCTAGACCCCGTCGTGAAAACATTTCAAAGCGTACAGACGACTAAGCTTGAGCTTGAGTACTCGAGTAATAACATCAGTCAACAATACAGTCCAACGACACGGGGGGAAGCAACAACATATGGAAGCGTGAATGCATACCGCTTCACTTATGCTCTTCCTTTCGAGGCGAGACAAGATCCGACCACTGAAACGCATCCAGACTCGAGATTGAGTTGCGCTTATCCGCGGTGGTCGCCACGATACGCGGGCTCGCGCTCAGCCGCATGCTCGTCCGGCTGCTCGAGCGGGATCTGGCGGAAAGATCGCGAGAGAGTGTCGAGCGGGTGGACTGGGAAGACGAGGAGGAGGCGCGTCGGTGGCGCATGCGTTGGGTTGGATCGACATCAGGGATGTTGGCGATGCGTGCAAAGAGGGAGAGGACTAGTGGAGAAAGGGGGGTCGTGTGTAGCGGGGGTGAGAAGTGGATAGGACAGGGCAGGAGAAGAAGACTCACTGTCGACGATGGAGACGATACCGCAGAGGTTTCCGCTTCCGAGGTTGGAGGGGGAAGGGAAGGAAGAAGACGACAAGTCGTTGTCAGTGACGAAGAGCCGGTGCGAGTTGGCTGCAAAATAGGTGTGAATCAGAAGGCACGCATGGGAAGAGGGGAGACGGACTAGCAAGAAGTTTCTGGATGGTGTATGAAAGCGTACTGGTGGGAAGGACAATGTATACTGCAAGCGATGACATTGACTTGGCCAGAGGGATGGGTTGTATCCTCACCTGGATATTTATCGACACCATCTGTCTGCCCGTCAGGCTCCTGAGTAGGCGTCAATGCCAAATCCAGGCTCGAACAGCAGCGCTCAAACCTTGATTTGCGCGATGAATTGGTGCACAGGCGTGGAGAGGATATGGTTGCTTTGGGAAGGAACTACTATCTAAAAGGAAAGAATCAACATGGAAGCAGTGATATGAGTAGCGGATGTTGCCGTGCCTTGCCAACATCAGTAACGCTGACGGTGCTCAATAACGTCCCCGAATCCTGATCAACAACAGCGACACTGCTCACACCTTGCTCGCTCATGAGTCGCATGACATCGAGGACCTGCGCTGTGCTAGAAGTTGCAACGACCGAGGAATACATATAAAGGGAAGGAAGGGTCAGTGCGTGAAGTGAGTTTCTGAGGTAAGCTTGGAATGCAGGAGTTCGTTCCGCATAGGCTGAGAACCATGATAGAAGCCCCATGTCAGATACCATGCCAAGATAGGTGTTGGATGGAGACGGCGAGCATACAAGTACTGTGTGTATTGAGCATGTGCGTGTGTCGTTAGTTGACGGGTTTCCTACCTCTGTGTGTTCCGCGGGCAAAAACAGCTAATAGAGATACAGTGGTCGCTTCGTAAGGCAGGATTTCTAGAAAGTTCTTCTCGGACAAGTCTGGAGCAGATCGGGGATCGGTAAAGACTGGATATAGATATACTCACTGCTAACTAGGTGGACGGGGACGTGACCGGAGCGCGCGGCAGACATGATTTGGTCTGCGCGAGAGTTTGCTTTGAGCTCATGGGGAGGAATGGTGTGCCGGGTGGCGGCCAAGGTCAAGAATGCGTTCACGTCAGAAAACTAGACAGGTGTTAGAGAAGGATACGGACGGGAAGAGTAGGCGCGCACGTCAAAAAGGCCAAGGAATGGTGAGGTCGTTGGTGCGCCAGGCAGTGCCTTGACTGCCAGACACGAGATATCTTCTCTGAGAAGCAGCTATAAAGGATGTATGAGCAAGGACAGCGGCGACCGAGAGCGAAACTTGCATCACAGGCGTCTTCCACAGTACAGTCCGCGTCTACAGCCACGATACGAGAGTCGATAAGATCTACGGGAAGTGTGATCAGTGGTATGGTGGATGGAGGCGTTGAAATTAATCTACCTCTGGCGTAGACGTGCGCCCATGATTCGACCCACTTTCCCGCCTCTGGGGCTGGCGCGGTTGATGGGGACATCGCGGAGCTCGATGGTGAGTCGCGGCCAGACAGACTTGTGGAATGGACTACGGAGGTAGAGGCTCTCCTTTGCGGGGTGATGGGGATGGGCTGGTGCATGATGGGAGGAGATGAGAAAAGGGACGGGGAGGTGCATGACTTTTGAGCTGGCGGCGAGTTGATAGAGCGTCACGTTTACGTACCAACTTTATTACCATGTCGCTGTCAGACATGCAGACCGACCTCGCCGTACCACCCTACCTCTTGCATCCCCTTATCCCCACAATATCACCCGGTGTCGTCTCATGTGCTCAGGCACTCGGTATGCACCATCAAAAACCCACTGAGCTCTTGACTCATGTGATTCAGGTTCCGAGGTATACGTCGGATGCACCAACGGCGAGTTAATCCGATACACTCTGCAAGTCGAGCCGGATCCCACCAAGGTGAGCCTACAGAACATGTGTCAACTGCGCCATGTCATGTCGTCTGGTGTCCGCAGCAAGAGTCCTACTCCCTGCTCTCGCGCCAGAGTCTTCCAAATGGAAAGCCTGTCGATGAACTCGTCCTCATCCCTTATATGTCCCGTGTGTTGATCTTGTCTGGTGAGCGGACACTGTAGTATTGTCTCGTTCGACGCCACTCAGCAGATTCAAAGATCGTCAAATCCACTTCTATACTCTGCCTTCGCTTGATCCCGTACCCAACATAAAGCCCGTTCGCCATGTAGAAACTTTTGCAGTTGATCAGCAGCATCTCTCGCGGGCCATGCCTGCGGTGCACGACACCCCGAGCAAGTTGCAACCAGCCGACTTTTGCGTCATAAAGCGGAACTCCATTGCTCTGTACAGCCTGTATGAAGAACGTTTGGTTTATTCAAGGGTCAGTGGGTCGACTTTCAAGGATAATGATGGAACCTTACATTCATGTAGGACATTCCATTCCAACCGGGAGCTCTGCTAGCACGGCGTGCGGGGCAGTATCTCTGTGTCGCCGATAGTCAGTATTACAACGTTGTCGATTTGCACAGCGCCCAAATGTTCCCCGTGCTTCCTGTTAATCAAGCAATGGACGATCCAGCCCCGGTCAAGCCATTCATCGTGGTCGTCGGTGAGAATGAGTTTCTCTTGCTCTCCTGGACTGGTGGAAGCACTCTTGGTGTATTTGTCACCGGAGAAGGTGATCCTGTCAGGGGAACCCTGGAATGGCCGAGCCATCCGCTCTCTGTCTGTGAGTGGCGACATGGCTTACCTCTCGGTGGACTGACCAGCGCCAATAGGTCTGGACTATCCGAACATTACGACCCTCTTGTCCAATGGGACGATCGAGATCCACAGCGTCGAGACACAATCAATCATTCAGATTGTCTCCCCGCCACCGGATGGCGATACAGCTACGGATCAGAGGGTTGGACTGATAGCGTCCCTGGGCGGGTACATAGTGCCGTTCTCTGAACACTCCGAGAAGATGCGGAAGGCGACGTTGAGGTTTGATAGAAATTAAGGGGAACCATTCCATTCTCGGTGTGTCTGTACCCATCGCATGATATATTCCATTGTTGACCGTGGACCTCCACCGAGGAAACTCAAACCACGTGACTGACCGTGTCGCGTCGCTTTGTGCGTGTTTAGACGCCCACTTTGACCTCGACGCGTACCTCAAAACACGCCCAAATTCGTTTCTCTTCTCTTCCCTTTCTCCCCACACCCATCCATGGACTGCTCAGCGTCGGAGCCGTCTCCTTCGTCGGATGAGCCTCAGACCCCTCTTCGTTCTCCTAGCCGTCTTGACTTTTGCATGGAAGATCTAGATGAGGGCGATGACTCGCCAACGCAAAGGATGGACTGGCCTTGCACTTCCTCTCACATGGAATGTCCGTACGCACGCAGTGAACATACCTTGCCCGCCGACATCGCACCTTCAGATCCTCCTCGTCTCCTAATCGTGGAGGATACCAACGACGATCTACCACAAGCTACAGACCCAGACACCCACAAAAGTACAGACACACCAGACATGTTCTTCGCCCCGCCAGAGCAAATAGACCAGATTGTCATCGAGCCTCAAGCTCCAGTACCGGTCCGCCCGCCTTCGGTCCAGATGCACCTCGATACAGAAGAACCCGTGCCACCGTCCCGCGTCGCAAGGCAGAGACTCAACTACCCACACCATGGTCTCTCCCGTAGTGCCCTTCTTCAACAAAAGACTTTGTGGAATTCACGGCATGAAGAATGGGCGGAGTGGCAGTCGTGCATGCAGCAGGGCAATGTGCAGAAGCAGGAATCCAAGACGAATGACGCATATACGGGCCTCACCACTTCCAAACCGCGCGTAATGTGGCCACCACCATTGCGCGCCCCTCCCTCAGGTCTGGAGCGCGATCTCGCAGACCACCCGCCAATAAAACGCGAACAAGACATCCACGCTTCCATATACCCCCGTGTTGGGGACATCTCTGCATTGAGGGACCCGTACCCTGTCAATATCGATCGTTCTTTTTTCAGACTCCCCTTGTGGACGCTTCACAAGACGTTATACACGCTCGATATGCAACAGAGATCTGCGTCCCTTGCATCACCCCCGCCTGCACCCAACGCGTCATGCGTTCAAGCCTCCACGTCCTCATCGACATTGAGCTCCTATAGTTCGTCGAGCTCGGTGGGCGACGAAGAATCCGACTCCACCCTTGTCGCAGATGAGAGCCCCTTCGCCATGAGCGAATGTCTTCCAGAGCCCTCGGAGAGCGCTCCTTCTCCACATTGTCCGCCTTCGTGGAACCGTTTTTGTGGATGGGAGTTCTCGTGGTATGCTCGGTGGGAGTTGTTGCTTCGGCTCTTCCAACATGACCATACCAAATTCAACGCCTTTGATGCGCCTGTGAAGGCAGCGCCGCTCGAGTCCTGGGAGCCCCCATCGTCACCTCCCGGACGGATCTTTCGCTTTACTATCGGAGAGGACGAGGATGACAATGAAGATGACGAAGAGGAAGATTATGGGGTGCTGGTCGCAAACTCAAGTTTTAGTGTGAATTTCGACGAGGAGTGCGAGAGGGCGTTGGCGTTTTTTAGCAGAGAATTGAAATAGTCTTCAGGGGTAATCGAAGAAACGGAATCCAATATGTACTGTATAGTTTTGTTTACACTTATATCTAACCGTCATTACTACTGTAATACTATGCTGCAAAACGTACTACGAAGTCTTGTCCTGGTCGGAATATCTCATTCTTACGTTTGATGATGTCGTACAGGTTTTCTTTTGGACCAATACATGATACATCCATAACTACTAGCAAACCTTAGTAGGTACGGCTTCGCGACCCCTACACTGCCGCACGAGTAAGCTCTACGTAGCGCGTCGTGAACGGAACTTTGGCGAGTCTCATCTATCCAGATCAATTAACAAGGCGGCAAAGTTGTCGACTATAAAGTAAACGCACATAACGATACCACGTTTCATCATCCGGAAGGTGAGGCACGTCCGATGCTTTCGCATCCACGGGCATCCTAATCCTCTGTCGGCATACATATTACCCAACCACGGTGCTCGGTATGGGCGCTCAGTATAAAAGCCAGGGGTTCACGACGCACCTGAGCTAGAACCTTGTGTCTCAGTCGACGCTTGAGTGCCGTCTCGCGAAGCGCACTCTTAAACCCGCTCGCTTTCAAAAACGTTGCAAAGGCTTTCGAGTTGTCGTACGCTGCGTCCAGCGCCGCCGTTTCCATCTCCTTTTTTCTCGCGTCGGCCAACGTCGTTCCAGGCGACAACTGTCATGTGCAGGTCGCGTGAATGACACCACCTCTCGGAAATGAATGAACAAATGTGGTTACCCTGCTTAGCTTGATCAGCTTTTCGACGAGCGGAGCGACGACAGCGTCGTCCGCCCCGACAACGCTGCCATCTTTTTGTGCGTTTGTCCAGTCGGGGAAAACGCCAACGATCACAGCTGTCTCTTCCTCCGCCAGCAATGGCGACCATGCTGCCAACACGCTTTGCACTTGCCCAGCGTCCGCAAGCAGGTGTGCGAGGTCAATACGGTCGAATCGGGTCCGTGGGGTTAGATTGTGTCTGGAATACTCGCCGCCCGAAATATCCCGAGCGAGCGTCTCTGCGGTAGTGTTGAATACATGGAAAGTGACGTCGAGTTCGCGGATACGCTTTGCAAACGTTCGCAGTTGATCGGAGAGGAAAAAGTACAGACAGCCGTAGATATCCTCGGGTTGAGTTCCGTATGCTTGTCCTGACTTGATGACCTCGTTGAGACTATACGATGCATGCAAAGACGTCAGTACAGGTAACAGAACTGAATGTTGTCAACATACTCCCAAGATTCAAGTGGGTCCTCGACATTATTCTCAAGCCAAGTACCGTGAGGTGAAAAAAAGGATGAGTTGGGTACCGTATGGTGGTCACTGTTTACGCTGAAGGGAAGAACAACCCCAGATCGCCAAAACGCCATAAACGCGAGGCTGTGACAAGGCTTCACCCCTGCACGCACTCGATTTCTGGCGTCCAGTCGAGCTGGTGATGTGTAGACACGTTCATACTCGTCGCGCGCTTGTGAGGGTGACAAGGTGGGGCCTGCAGTGTACAACAGTTGGTCTGTTATCTCCCCAGGCACCAGACAAGTCAATTTCGCGCGTCGACCCAGACTGACAGAGAGAGGCTCCGTCTTGTCGGTGTGATGTTGCAAAATCAACACCAGAACGGCGAGGATACGAAGGCGGCACTCCTCTGGTAAGAAGACAGAGTACCAAAAATGGAGCGCGATGTCAGCGGCAACGGCTTCGTTGGGCATCATCCCCAGGATGAAAAGTAAAACGATATTGCGCGACACGACGGTCTTTGACGTATCGTTGAGTAGGATTTGGAGACGTCCCGTATAATCAGAACCCAGTGCGTTGACTGTGCGTATGATATTCCGAAGATCTCCGGATGCTAGACAAGCGAAGCATGAGGACGAGTAAGAAAAACAAAGGGATAATGTTGACTCGCCAACAAAAGCCAGAGAAAAATCTCTCGTCTTATCTTTCTCGTTGTTTTTGAGATTGATGATATCTACTGCAGGTAGGTTACCAGACCTAGGTCAGAGCTGATCAGCTGCGAAAAGGTCCGAAAGAATATAAAAACGAACAATGGTATCATTTGTGTGGTTTCTTCATGCGAGGAAGGCGACGTCAGTGAACAATGATCCTCATCGCGGGAATCAGCAGGAACGTTGCAATCTACAGCTGATCAGTTCCTTGCCATAAGTACGTTGGTCGTGTACACGCACTTCGTTTATGAGCACTCTTATGTTCTCTCATACATTTCTCCAAGACATCGTCATTTGAGTTATCAGGGACAACTTACACCGCAATACGTGTCTTACCTGTGAACAGTATGACACCAGCTTGCACCTACCACAAGGTAACTTTCCGGGATTTGGGCAAGGGCTAGCACAAGGCAATGCTTCAAGAGGCGGGAATGTGAGCGACAACATGGAGTCCTCGATCGCATTTCCAAGGGCGTCACAGTCAGACGCTGCAAGCAAGCCCAGGGGGTCGTGGGATCTGATGAAGGATGAGAACCTACGCTCCGCAGACGAGCAGGGTTCAGTCATGGCGTGAACGACTAAAAAGCGCGGAGCGTCTAAACGCCTCTTAAGGGAGAACTTTGATCAGCGTAGTCAATAATATGCGGGTTTTGAATGTCTCTTAGTACACGGACTTGATGTGTGGCGCTGACTTTGGTCACAAGAATGGAAGAGAATCAGCTCAAGCGTTCGTGGTTGCCAAGAGAGTACGGAACCATCCCGAAAACAGCACACAGATATCTGTATTGTGTACGCTAGCCTCTGGAGCTCAGTTCCTATGCCTTGCCATGAACGAACTCGACGAAACGTTCCGTCCATGTCCAATTGATCAATCGACTCTGTTTTTATAAGCGCTAAACGTTCACCAAACACCGGGAGAATGGGTTCAACGCACGTAACGGTACCACGTTTCATCATCTGCGAATTCGGGAAGAGCATCCGGTTTAGCACCGATGGCAGTTTTCAGGCGCTATCAAGGTTCAGTGTTCAGAGTCCAAGAATCTCGTAAGGTATCCATATCACGTACATGTGGCATGATCCTGTGGGCTGTCCTTGGCTGGAGCATGACATCTGCACCCCCACGATCCTTCAAAAATTTGGAAAATGCCTTGAAATTATCATTGAAGGCGTCCACATCATCCATAGTCAGATACATAGCCAACGTTGGGTTTGCAGCAAGGCGAAGCTTGCGACAGATTCAGTCAAGATGGCCTCAATAAGATGATCAGCGTAACAACATACCCGATTGCGCCTCGCCATCGATTCTATTGTGCTTCTGAGAACTGACTGGCCAGCATCCACAACACGACCCTGCTCCGCGAACAACACCCAATTCATGAAGTACCCCGTGAGAGCGGCATTGTTGGTTTTCGCGAGAAGTGGCCCCCAGGAATCTATCACATTTCGGATACCAACGTAGTTTGGATCCATGATGTTCGACACATCAATGCGGTCGAATCGGATGGTAGATGGGACGCCATACTCGGCAAGCATCCCCTGAGGGATGGTCTGTGCCAGTGCGCAGGCTTCTGAGCTGAAAACGTGGATCGAGATGCGGTGTTGACGTAGATGTCGAGCGAAAGCTCGTAGTTGGTCTGACAAGTAAAAGTAAAGACAACCATAGACATCTTCGGATTGGGCGCCGTGCGCCTTACCCGCAGAAAAGACCTTGTCCATGCTAAGGGTGATGTATCACTGCTCGTTCTCGATTACCAAAACCGAAAAGATACTTACTCCCAGGATTCGAGGGGGTCTGCGTAATCAGTCTGTAGCCACTCGCCGTTGGAGAAAAGAGAGGGATTGGGCACATTGCAGTGAGCGTTGAGGGCTCCGAATGGGAGTATGATGCCGAATCGCCGATACTCCAAGAATGCAAGGCGATGCGAGGGTCGCAATCCCATATACATTCGGTCTCGAAAATCGGCACGAGAAGGTGCTTTCCTCACGCGCTTGTACTCGATCTGTGCTTGATCGGGAGTCATGATAGGCCCAACATTTTCTATCAAAAGCTTCCGGACGTCAGAGGAGACAAAGCAGGTCAAAGTTGAATGAAGTCCCAGAGAAGCGACGATAGGGCCAGAAGAACTGCTTTTCTTCAAAAGAGTCGACACCATGGACAGAATGCGGACGCGATATTCCATAGGCAAGAAAACAGAGTACCAGAAGTGGAGGGCTATATCAGCGGCGATAACTTCATCCGATACTGTTCCCAGGATCAGGAGCAAAGCGATGTTGCGGGATACAATACGGGGATTGAGGTCGTTGAGGAGGATGTTCAGTTGTCCAGAGTAATCCGCTCCGAGGGCATTAACTGTTGCAACAACGTTTCGGATATCACCAGAGGCTATAAGGCAGTTAGATGAAGAAGATGACATTGATGCAGCCACCCACCAGCGAACGCAAGCGACAAGTCTGTTTTCAGATCCTTTTCGTTATTCGGTAGGTTGACAATATCCATAGCCGGAACATTACCCCAACTGTCGTGGATGTTAGCGTTCCGCAATGTTGGCAAAAAGCGAAAACAACAGACAGTGATGAACCGATCGACAGTTTTTCTTGGGATCGACTCGCGAACTCTTCAGCACTCGACATGCTTGTATTGTCAACAAAACTGGGTTCACGACCTTCGATCATCCAACCAGGCTTCCAGCCACTCAATCTGATGGGATCCTTGCAGTCTACTCGGAGCTCAGGATGGCCTCTCACAGTTAGATTTGCACTGACCCGACTTATGAGTGGCCCAATGAGCTTTTTGACATTCCTGCAGGCGCGATCAGTCAACAACTAAAGGCGCTTGCGGACAATGGCATACTTTGGAGCAATAGGATACCAGCTTGCAGGAACTACAGGCTAGCTTGCCCGGCTTTTCGCAAATGGTATGTTTCTCTACATTGACGTTTGCACACGGGAGTACCTCCAACGGTGGAAACTTGGGGGCTTTATCCACTATATTGTCCATCATACCCTGCCAGCCTCCTGTAAACAGGGAAGCGAGTCCTTCGAGGAAGGATGGGCCAGAGTCTGCAGGAGGGAGAATGCGGATATCAGAAGACATCGATTAGCGCTGGGGGATGAAGGAAATCGAGGTCAGAAAGCGAAATCGACCAAAGAATACCCTCACCTTTGAATGCCATGCCTCGCCTCTAACATGTGGTACAGAACCTTCGCCCACAACCATCCAAGGATGCAAAAAGATCTGCATCCTCCACTTTTGGGTATCCTTTGTCGGTACACGTCGCAAAATGACCAAGGCGGTAACCGGCCGAAGAAGAACGACCAATCAATTTGAACGCCAGTGTGGAAGAAGCCACAGGATATGATAGGCCGCAGTGTATTTGGAACTTGTCCGCGAGGATTGGACAGGCTTCAAGTTGAACCAGCGATAACAGAATTCCTCTTCAGGAAGGGAGTGCCACATGTTAAATACTGTTCTGACGCCTTGCTCGTCTCAACTCCAGCCTTGACCCCGATCCATCACACAGCCAATTCTCGAAGACAATCGGTCATACAATGGTCATAGCTAAATTTACTGTTGGAAGAGAAACCCTTGGGCTGGCGGTCCCACCGTTCACCCAGCACGCCATCTCTGTCTCTCTTCCAACTTGGAAAGACAATGTTGGATATGAAGAAGGAGAGAAACGCGTCGTAGATTCAATGGTCTCGGGGTATCCACGTTTTTTCATACATCCGAGCATTCAAAGGGTACGTTCGGCAGTAGGCATCACCTTCATCGAACTAATTGCACTCAGCTTGTCAATATCTGCGAACAAAAATTCGGGGGGAAAGGGGAAACGTGCTTGCTATGTCCTTCCAAGAAGATCGCTGATCAGTGTCGAAGATTCATAGTAAGCCGTGCCGCGGCCCCCACACACGTCAGACTGGTCCAGTACGTCATCTGCCCCGAGGATTCTTCCCAGACACGTCCACGTGCCGAGTTACACATAGTGTTCTTTCCTGGGAACCTATCACCCATCGCCAAACAATTCTGGCAACACACCGGTCTGGGAATCTCCTCTCGCTTCGCTGAGTATTGTCTCTTCCTTTTGCCTGGTCAAGACAGGCAAAGTCCACACTCACCACCTGGCTCGCCGACTCTACCTCGCTCACCTTCCAACAAGTATTACTTGGTCAAACTACCAACAGCTTGGATACCGTCAGGAGATGTCAGCCACCTATCAAACCCCATGCCTTCGGACATGTTACACAAGGACCAGAGCACATACCTTGAAGAACGATATGGCCGCAACTTACCTCTTAGAGGCGCCGCATTCGCGAAGCGTGCCCTTCGCAGGCGTATAGCCGGCGTTCTTGTAAGGGACAGCATGCAAGATGGCCCACAAGGACCTTGCGCTGGCACGCAGGATGTCGAGATCGGACCAAGCAGTAGAGGTGTTCAGGATGTTAGCGAGGATGATGTGTTTCTTTTCCCCACAGGGATGGCCGCGATTTGGAATGCCCACCAGCTCTGCCTGCGAGCGCGGCCTCCAGCTAAGTCCGTTTGCTTTGGGTAAGCTTGTTTCCTGTCTCCTTTACAGGGCTAAGTATTCAAATTTCTGGCATAGATTTCCATACATAGACACCCTCAAAGTTCTCGAGAAGTGGGGGCAAGGGGCCTATTTCTTTGGTCATGGGCTTGGCTCGGACATTGATACCCTGGAGAGTCTTCTTGCGCAAGAATCCGCTATAGACCCAACGAAGCCACCCATTCTTGCCCTCTTCACAGAGTTTCCATCAAATCCACTTCTGCGCTCCCCAGATATCCACCGCCTTAGGGCATTGGCGAATAAATATGACTTTTTACTGGTCGTTGATGACACCATCGGAAACTTTGTCAACGTCGAGGTTTTACCGTATGCAGATATCGTCGCTACGAGCCTATCTAAGGTATTCAGCGGTGACGGGAATGCCATGGGTGGGAGGTAAGTTAAATTTCAACCTCCCGCCGAGACTTGCAATTCACCTTGACATACAGCCTCGTCCTCAATCCGGAAGGACGACATTATGTGACCTTGAAAAGTCATTTGGCTGCCTACGAGGACACATACTTCGACGAAGATGCCCTGTTCATGGAACGTAATTCACGTGACTTCACGCAACGCGTTCAGGCCATAGATGACAATGCTCAAGCTATCTGTGCGTTCCTGCGGTCACGCTCCGCTGCAGAAGGCGTCCCGTCTGCCGTCATCAAAGAGGTTTTTTACCCGAAGTATACGACTCCCGCCAACTACCTACGATGCAAACTCCCGCAAGGCGGTTATGGTGGGCTGTTCTCGCTCACATTCACATCGTTGGCCGCGTCGAAGGCCTTCTTCGATGCGCTACCATGTCATAAAGGCCCGAGTCTCGGAACAAACTTTACTTTGGCATGCCCTTATACGATTCTTGCTCACTACGCTGAGCTCGATTGGGCAGCACAGTATGGGATCGAGGAGGGATTGGTGCGGATCAGCGTGGGTATGGAAGAGAAAGACTTGCTTCTATACTCTTTTGATTTAGCCCTGAAGGCTGCAGAAGCTTCTGCCAAGTAGTTTGCCCTCCCTAGGACACATGATCTCAGAAAGGATGTTCCGTCTCTCCCTTGTAATGATCTTTGCACTTGCAACGAAGGGATATGCTAATTTTACTGTATTCCCCACAGCCATTGCACGAGACATCACGATTCTTTCTGAGGCCGTATACAACCTCGGCCGAAGCACGTCCAATGCTTTTTGCTGGTAAGAATCAAAGTTCAGCTCTCACATCCCTATCACACGGTTCGCTGGCGGCCGTCACGCATATGGTGCTCTGAATTTTCAGGGCGCCTGTTAGAACCTAATTCGCGCTTCTGAGGTTCAGATTGCTTATAATTCAAGGTGACCACATGAAAATCATATGCATTCACACAGTTAACATTAAAAAAAGACCAAATGCGCATGCTCGTTTGTTTGTTATTCCTAAATTTCACTAGTAGAATCGCTCATGTCTAATCCTCCAGATGCGTGCCCGGTCCCTTTTGCAGCGGATGGTGGGAAGCAAGTGAGGGAACGATCAAAAAGGCTCATTTAATGAGTCCAATCGCGGACAACGGAATATTCGGTATGGAATACGTCTGATATGGATCTAGTCATCCAAGTCAGGTATGGAACATCCCGTGCCGCAGAATACTCCTACCCCTTGATTGTAACGACGAGCCGCACATGTCAACTCCATTCGCCAAACGAATTTTTAACGGACACTCTAGAAAGTCGTGGATGGCTTTTGTGGGCTCGCATCTTGCGGATACAGGTCGCCTCTCCTTCATGTTGCTGGAGATATCGTGATCATTGCCCTGCGCCGTCGTCGCAGAGAATGCGGCTTGAGGCTTGAGGTACGGAAAGGCACACGACAATCTGTCAATGGGAATTGCGGCTACATATCCGCTACAGTGTGACCAACCCGTACATGTGCAATCAAAGGACGAACTTCAAAAATCTAATGTGGTACACCAAAACAGAGACCTGACCAGAAACCAAAAAACATGATGAATTCTTCCACCACTTTTCCCCTTTTCCCACTCCTATTCTCATCTTCAACTTACGGAGGGGGGCAAAACGTGATGGTGTATGCGGCGTTTGAACTAGAGGGGCAAGTCCAGATCGCGGTGCCGCTTGATTCGTCGTAAGCGTAGCAGTAGGAGTTCGGGCAGTTGCTCTCTGTTACGGTACCACTCTGTCAGAATACAATAGATCCTGATGTCGGTAACGAGCATGTACGCACTAAAGTAGCTGTAGTACGCGACACCAGAGGATGGGCAAGTTGCAGGGGTGTTGTATTGGCCAGAACAGCAATTGGGCGAGTTGGCTAGAGAAGTACGAGTTAAGAGATTCCTCGCTGAATATGTGATCACCAACCTGGGTTGCCATCTAGATTAGCATCGCAAGCGCTCTTGCATCCTACGGGGAAGCCAGTCGAGTCGAAGGGACCGATGAGGGGCGCAGGACCTAAGTATAATTGCAGTCAACCGTTTCGATCAAAGGGGAACAGATCAATACGGACAATTTGGGCCGAGGTCGACTGGGCAGTCCGCTACCCCACAACCCACATTGTTCGTGATGGAGACCGGCAAGTTGTATCCGTCGACGAGAGAAACTAACCCCAATAATCAGGATATGACCCGCACAGTATCGGAGTACGAACCATCGTAGTAGTCGAGACCACCAGCGCCAAGGGTGAACTCCGCCAATGAGGCAGGGGGAACACCCTGTATGATGTAAGATTCATGATATTCAGGAGAAGGAATGGCAAGTCATACCGTGCCACCGCTGGTATCACATTCCAAACCACCGTTGCAACCTCCATCAAGACAAGAGTTAGGGCCTGGGTTGGTGCTAAAGTCACAGTCGCGGCGACCCTGGAGAGAAAGTGTGAGATCGGTAGCATTATCGGCACATGGCCACGTACCCAGATTCTACCAGCAGTCCAGTCACTTGGAACCTGAAAGATATCAGTCTAAATAAGGGGAGAAAAGAGAATCATGGATTGTACTTGGAAGGTCACAGCGGTATATGCTGCAGCTTGCCATCTTCAAAAGGTTTTAGCATGCACATAACAATAAGAGAAGGAGCTGACCCAGTAGGGTAGTTGGGAAGAGTGCCCGTGCCCGTGAACAGTGCCGGCCTTGAGAACGTGTCGGTGGCAAGTCAGCTTGTTGGTGGGGTTATGCTTACCAGATGGTGAAAGGGCAGGCATTATAAACGGTCATAGTACGCTGCGCCAAAACCCCCGATACAAGGGCGAGAGATGAGACAAGAGTCAACTTCATCATGTTGGAGTAGACAAGAAGCACAAATCTGCTTGCTGCAGAACTCGGTGAATCCAGTTGCTTTTATACCTCGCACCTTGCCTGGGAGCAGATATAATCAGGTGCTTTGATGGAAGACCCGAACCGCTTCACGAGTTACTGGGACTGGCACGTCCGCGCTCAGTGGGCGTTACGTACTCAATCAATACCTCCATGTGGTCGCTTTGTGGACATGAGACCACCAAAGCTATGTGCCCTTGGGACGTCTGCTACACAGATCAAGCTGACTGCATTGATGGCGACCTCACCGGCATATATACAATATCACTCCATCTTGAAGCATGTTTGATAGATGTGCTGAGCGGCCTTGGCTACGCCGTCCCGCTATTTAAAAAAATCAGATTTAGAGTAGCTGGGCGACGAGTAGGACCGGATCACGCACCGGCATTGAACCTTTTAGCAACCAGGCAATAGGACATCCTCTTGGAGGTAGTTGAATTCGGCGGCAGTTGCTCGGCAGTTACAGAGAAAAATGCGAAAACTGAGAATAGAATTTTTATCACAGTGCGGAGAACTGCGACCGAGCCTCTGAGAGGCACTCTCAAATGGCAAAACTTCACACGGCCCATCGGGAGGCCCTAATTTTTGTTCGTGTTTTTCCCGTGTTGCACTTCAAATCAAGAAGCTTCAAGTTACGCATCACCTTTGGTGACCGATCCAGATGGAGAAAACCTATCACCGACACTGAGAGGGCCGCCGTATCACCTTGGATCGATCCGCGTTGCTGTCAGTGGGGTGATTGGTACCCTTGCGTTGGATAAAAAACTTGGCATCCGAGTCTTGACTCATGCGTCGGTTTCAAGAGCAAGTGCCGGACCTATCCACTTCAGTATTCTCGCCATGACATTTGGGGTGATCGATGATCCGAAGACACTGGGGCCATATGCAACGTTCTTTACTTGGCTTGCTCCTAGGTACGTTCCTGATGTATTTCACGTGCAGTGCAGTGCGTCCCGTGGAGAAGTTGGGTTCGGCATCGTCCAACAGTTGCTTCGTTCTCCTGAGAATGTCACCTTTGCTGCTTGCAAGAATCCTTCTTCTACCAATGCACTCAGTACTCTAGGGAACGCCCGAGACTTTGGGAAAGCCTCATGCTGTACACATGGATGTAATTGACGAAGTTTCCATATCTCGTGCAACGAGCGAGATCGAGAGCATGCTTAATTCCGGCCTCGACTGTCTCTTCAATAATGCTGGCATAGCGAGTACCGATACATTTATGACTTGATCAACTGACTCCACTGGCATATGAAGGCTGTAAAAGATGACATCTAGAACGAGCTATGGTGTCCTAGTTGATCCTACTAGACGGGCGAAGCCAGGTAAAGCAAATGCCCACTTTAGTGCCCAGATATGGATGGAAGTTACAGAAGACTCAAGCCTCACGAGAGTGCAGCTGTAATAGTTAACGTTGTGTCTTATGCCAACCAATCGTCTGCTGGGTGCTTCGTCCTCCTTGGTAACTGTATTTCAAATCATCATCCCTGTGCTACTCTTATCAAAATCAAAACCAGACTATTTCTCAGCCGAGGAAGAGCGACTCTTCTTAGAAGAGATCCTCACCAAGTGTACCCCAACTTTTTCTGCCAGGTGATTATCATTTGCTACCAGGGAGCTCGATGTAATGATTTGTTTCTCTCGGCATAGACGATCTAGACTGAAGACTTTAGACAAAGGCGAGATAAAGTGAGCCTTGCGAGTCATATATATATTGATATATTCTCTGCAAGAGAAGAATCCATCACAGCACAATGAATGGACAATACGCTCGTCTCCAAAAGTGGCATGCAGCCTTCAAAGACGCTGAAGACAGAGGTACCTGTTCCTCTGCTGTCGCATACAGCGCTGCTGGCATCAATTTATGACAAGGCCATCCATGTTCAGCCATTCATCATTGCATTCATGGCAAAGAACATAGAGCATGTCGGCAATGAAGGGATATTGCACCTGTGGCATTGCTTTCGGACACTTCCATTCATATCACGTCACTTTTCTTCTCCTTACCAAGGTTTGTATTTGCCCAACTTGGTTGTCTCTCCACCGTTCATCGCCCTTAGGCTATCATCATGTTCATGGCTGGAGACCATACTGAATTAACTAGTGCTTTCGTCCCTCTCATCATGGTGCTGGCCACTAGGACACATGTCACCTGCCCTTTCCTGTGTCTGCTGCCGCGTCGCCTTAGAGACACGGGTGTGGACCAGCTACCAGGACTCTTTCGGGTTCCCACCAGGGTTTTCTCGTTTCCGTTTGAACTGGTGCCACGCCGGAATTCGCCGACATGGATTCCTGTCCTAGCCATCCCGAGACCAGGCTTCGATGGCTTGCGACACTACGTATATATTGGGTACAAGTTGTCGCCGCAGAGCTTGAGCTGATCCATCCATGTTCTACTCTTGGCTTCTCATCGCTGTGCTTACAATTGCTCATAGCTGTTTGGTGACATCCTTTCAACTAGGTTCCGACTACGATCAATATAAGACGACCAACCTGTACAACTGCACTGGACATGTCCCCGTGTCCAACGTTACCGTGCTCAACGCTTTCGACACGCTTCCCCAGATCGAGGGTTGGCACGGCTGGGAACAGTGGTCTCTGTTCCTACATGGAACATTTTCAATCTTGTTGAGGTGGAGTCGGGGTGATCCAAGTCGTTCCATACATTCTCCTGCCAAGTTTGACGTTCTTATCGTGGACGTCAATGGGACGAACATCCAGAGTACTGTAACAGGCAACCTTTCATACACCAATAGCGAGCATTTCAACCGAATTACGATCAAAGACAATTCGCTCACGTGGGACTCCCATGGGTTATGGTACAACGTGTCTGTCAACATACACGGTTACGAGTTGCGACTGGATTCATTCGCGTAGGTCTTCGGCTCACTGCCTATTATATAACGTGAGCACAGCTAAACTGTATGATAGAGCGACGCATGATGCTTTCCATCCAAATGTCGCATACCACAATGGATTGCTCGACCAGTCCGGTGGTTGGTTTGGTTCAGTGCCGTTGCTTCGTGGACATGCGTACGCACTGGGTCGTATGTGTGTTAAATGACGACAGCTGATATCAAGTAGTGCCGGGAGCCTTTATACTCCGACGAAGCAGAACATCACTCTCAACGGGCTCTCTGTAATGAGACACATGTTCTCTGAGAATCCCCAGCACTCCTCCGTAACTAAATACAGTGGGGGAACCGTCTGGGGCTATAGCACGGATTTCTATGACTCACACGTCTTTTACAAAATAGAAACCACTAATGGAACAGGTATGCAGAGTTTCACTAGGATCACTGGCAAATAATTCAAAGTTGATACGCTCTTTCCTAGTTCACGAAGCCGCGTTCCTCGGTCGTGCTCTCCCTGTATCTGGCCAACGAGACATGTTCTCTTCAGCGTGGGCGACCTATGCCGTCACGGACGACCTACGTTTGTATCATCTAAGCATCGATTCTGAGACGAGAGGGATCAATGCATCGTTCACCGGATGCTCAAACACTAGTAACACCCCTTACCTCTTCAATTTCAGCGTCTCAACTCTACTCGGAGAATTCACTGAGTATGGAGGGGGTAAAACGTCCTACTACAGCATTGTCAATGGCACGACAACTGCTTCGTTTGACGCCATGGTCAAAAATGGCTCAGTTGCTGGAATTTTCGAAGAATATCAGGCGCCAGGGAGGAACAGTAGTACAGACAATGCTGAAGTGTAGCGTGGTCATTTACCTACTGGTTCACTGATCACAAAATAGATTAGGCTGCCGTTCGTTTTAGCTACTTACCGTCATCGAACACGCTTGAAATACTCAGCTTTACTGAATACGAGAATACGTATGGAAGACACCACTGACCTCACATGAGCATTGAATATTGAATGTTGAGCTTCAGGCATCTCGTGTAGGCGCAGCTGAGGACATGACACAAAGATTGTTCATGTCATCAGCTGCGCGAAAGGGGCATGCGGGGAACAAGGGAGTCCTCACAGAGAGAACAAGAAAGAGAGAAGTGAGCATGCATGACAGTCCGAGAGTAATCTGAGTAGACTCGGCGGAGTTCCCCGATCAACTACCAGGAGCCACGGAGTGTACTAACGGATGGTCGTCGTCTTTGCCAAAGCGGCAAATTGGCTCATCTCCTCATGCGACATACAACTGCCAGAATGCTTAGTTCAGGGGTTGTATCACTGGCAAAGCCAGTAAGAACCACAGCGTGGCTATCGATTGATGGCTATGATGGTGCGTTAGAGAACCATAGCAGGAGGCAGGGGCAATCTGTCCTCACCAGAAGATTGGGTGATACATATATGCCCAACAACGTTTTTTATTTATTTCTGGTGCCAATCAATCTGTGCAGGTTACCCGTATACGCGGTAACATGACCACGAGGGGCGTCCAAATGACACAATTGCCGCGATAGAGAGCTCCCATTTGCGCGCGTTGGAAAGGACTCGACCGGACCGCATATCTTTAACGTTGACTGGCTGGTAAGCCAATCACTCAGTCCATTAAGACTGGTACCAGATAGCAACGATCAAGATACTCAGATCTTCCTGCTCAGAAGGAAAGACGCAGATAGAATGCGTCTTGTGCGTACTGAGCCCCGTAGCTTTCGAGCTGTCAGTGTCATGGATGAAGGAAAGATAGGGGGAGACGCTAAGCGAGACACGTGGCTAACCCAAGGTAGTATCGGTTCAAAAATTGCGACGCTTCCAAGTGTCGAAGCTCCTGGAGGCGTACTAGCGGGAACTGTCTACACTTACGCTTGAAAATGCAGGGTCCGTGTGCTTGTTGACTTCCGATCACCGTGTTCGTCAGCCTCAAGTACTGATGCCATGGGCGGTTGAAGTCCCAAGCACAATCACCCGAGAGTCAACCAACAACTTGGTTAGGATACGGTGTTGCTTCTACCACATTCAATGTCACCACGATGGAATGGCTAAATAAACCTGCTGCGGCCTGATCCGCCACATTGTATACAACTCGCTGCAAGGCCTGTTGGTTGTCTCGGACAAGACTCACACCTCTACAAAGTCAGGAAGCAGAGTTTTTTGTTAGCACCAACACAAGGAGATCTGAGTGCTGCTACAGCTCATCATGCGGAGGAGACGGTCCGTCCGCCAATGAATCGCCCGAGTTCGTCTGACTCGGAGGTTGCCCACTGCTTCCGGCCAGCACGTTCGAATCCGCCGTCGCCACACTCGCGTGAATCTTGCCCTCGGCTGCAAGTCGACGCGCAAACCGGGCAATCTCGTTATCGTACTCTTCCCACTCGGGAATCTGACGTGCTCGCGACAGCTTTGGCTCTTTCTGTGCTCGGATGGATGCGTGAGTGGAGTGTTGGCATGACATGTACTGGGATGACGCACCGTGAGGGGATTTTGACATAGATCGATCGTCTTTGCACGATGGAGTCTGTCTTTGCTGCCTGTGGCCGGGTAATCATTTCAGTATCGCATTGACAGTATGCGTCATGCAGCCCACGTACACCAGGTCTCACACTGAACAATCATCGTCAGCACCTCATTCTCGTCGGCAATCGGGATATGCTTACCCATAACCAATCCTCGTGTAAGGAATACTGTCCCTACATCAGCGGTTGTCCAATTCGAAGCGAGTCTGACTTACAATCGGGACTTGCATCTGCAAATTATTGGGAAGATCTGGAATCATTGTTGATCAGCTCGTCCAACACTATGACAGGCAGCGAACCTTGGTCCAAGTTTGCTAGTGAATTAGGGTCTTGGGACAACATTTGATATGATCCTCGAAGAAGATCCTATAGCGAAGGTAAGTGTACGAATCTCATTCTTCTCGTCGCGTGCTCACCCCGGCGGCCATCTGTGTTCAACTCTCAGGAAACATGGATGTAAGCCTTATAACGGGAAACTCACCTGGCGGAAGCGGACTAGATCCACAACATACAAGGCACTGGATGCAACGTGAGGATGACAAGAAGAAACCCACAACAATACATACCTAATGTGATACGGCCTTCCATCCAAGAAATCATGCCAGTAGCCTGTTTTCCAGAAGCGGAACCCTTCCATGTCATAATTGTCGTCCCCCATTGGCGTGTAGCCATATGGTGCTCCATGAAGATCCAGATCAACCAGTTCTTGCAAGTCTGCCCGTATGATTTGATCAGCATCGACAAAGATAACCTTCTTGAGATCCATCGGGAAGAGAACATCAAGGAAGAGGATTTTGTAAGCCCATATGATGCGCTGCTTTTCTTTCTGGAGCCTTAGCCACGATGGCCATTTGTAGGTCACCAGCTCATATTGGAAACCGTACTCTTGCGCCATGTGTGGTATGAATTCCTGATGGGTGTCAACACCAGGCATGAAAAGCGAAAGGGTTTTCAGACACTCACTAGGAAGGATGGGGAAAGGAAGTTTTCGATGAACCAAAACTTGACGCTGCTGTTGGTATTACGCAGCACACTCAAGATCATGATGGAGGCAAAACGCTGTGGCCAAGGCCGCTCAGAACCCAGCCCCTCGAACCTAAACTGATCCTACCTCATACAACAGGCCAGACGCCACAGTAAATATATTGATGTCAGCTTGACCGTCGCCTTGTTTCTGGACAGCCCGAGTCTTTTCGTCGTCCGCTTTTGGCGCGAAGAACGAGTTCACCCTAGGACGGAAAATTAGCGAAAAGATAAATGATGGGTTCGCGATACCAACTTGGACATCAAAGTTTCCACAATATTCCCTGACCCTTCACCGGGTGCAGCTTCTAACCCATCGAGGACATCCAACCTCTCTTTACCAGGTTTTCGAGCCAGTCGTGGGTACAACGTGAGTCCATCAAAGTTCATCACCACCAACTCATCACCAATTTCAGTGACGGATGGACTATTCCATCCCTCGGTCCCGACGCTCTCCAGTTCATAAATGTCTCTCCCGCGACCTTCCCTAATCTCAAGTCGGAACATCCCAGGGCGCGCCTTGAATTGCAAGTACCCTAAATTGGCTACGACTTGCGTATCATCGACAGCTGACCCATCCTTGACGTCGATAAGTTGGAGCTGCACACCTCTCGGGGGGTTGATGGTGTTTAACTCGCGCGCGTGTCCTTCCACCACGAGGTAATCTAGAGCAAATAATGCTTGAATGCCTTGCGACTGGTCTTCGGGTGAAAGTTTGCCAAGCTGAATATTATCGAGATCATAGAGGGCTTCCCGCGGGCGAACAAGCCAAGAAGGTGGAACATCCATGCTCAACGTATAAATCGGCTCCATGGGAAGGCCGCTGAATGTGACCTGTGCGGGAATTTCTTGTCTGCAGGACAGTCAGGGGCAGAAGGGAAAGTTCAAAGGAAGGACTCTACCCAATGGCGTCATAATTGAGACGTGGAACAAGGTTGTAACGATAGAATTTTTTCAGTGGTATCTGGATACCAAGGGCCATTCAGCAAGAAATTAAGTGTTGAAATATAATCTTCGCACCTCAGTCAGTTCCACAGGATTAAAGTAGACTTCAATATAGACATCAGGGAAGAGTTCAGAGGACCGCTAGAGAATCATCAGCCCTTGATATATGACGAACCGTGATTCGAAAGCTTACAGCCAGTATCGTCGACCACCGCTGAGCCGTTTCACTCAAGGGGTCCACCAAGACTGCGATGTGACTCTGAGCCGAGGAGGGTTCACCAACGGCAAGTTTACTTCAGACGAAGCATGAACAAAAAAAACGATAAAACAACAAGTCAGATGAACCCACGTATAGTTGCTCGAAAGTAATCGGTAAATGGACGAGCGGGGTTTGGGTGCAGAGTCAAAGAGGCCCACTTCAGAAGGATCAGGCTGTTGATCGGCGTAGATGATGGAAGATGCCATCGAAATCAAGTCTGCGCGTTTAATTCTGAAAGCGTGTCAAGCACACATCAATTCTGTCCAGCAAACGTTAGAACGGTACAACTCACTCGTCAATGGCACCGTCTTCAGCGAGAATCTCGTCTATGGCATCGGCTACCCGACCAACACGCTGCTTAATCTCAAAGTTTTCCAGCATCTCAAAATCCTCTGCATCAAATTCGAAACGTGCATCAAGGGGGCCGACAAACTGTTTCATCATGATGTGAGTGAGGTCCAACGCATGAAGTGGCTAACGGATACGTACGCGTCCGTTAATCAAAATAGCTCTCTGCCCAGGCTGAAGTCCAAGCTGCCGAGCAACGAGACGGTTCGCTTGTAATAGGCGGGTGATATCACGGGGATCAGCGTCTTCTCTGGCCAGGGTGAACGGTTGCTGTGTTCCCGGTGCGTTATGTTCGTCTGATTCATTGACTAACGCCTCCAAGATGCGTGAAGGGGGAATATCCCTGAGGGTGCCTGCATCGAAAAGGGTAGATAACAACGTAGAAGCAGCTCCGGTAGCCTTTTCGTCAGAGTTGTGAATAAATGTCACTCGAGCTCTGACCGAGTGGGTCTAGACCAGGTAAGCGGGGGAATGAACGGCAAAAGTGAGTCACAGTTACCATGAATTTGAGAGATTGCTTTGCGAGTTCGAGACCCTCGTGCGAATCAAAGTCGGCAATGACATACAGCGTCACGGCAAGACCATCGCTTTCACCTACATTTCATCAAGGTGGTGAAGCGAAATACGAGAAATAGCACCCACTTGGCACAACGAAAGAGCCATCTGTTGTCCGAAAACCAGCTTTGGAAAACACCTCGGGAAAGTTGAACATCTGTAAATTGCTCTTATCAAGCGCAGGGCCGCGACCAGAAGGGCTATCGACAAGGATATACGGGTTCCGACGGCGGAGCGTCGAGGGAAGATCATAGAAAAACGTCGGCATAAAGGGAACATCACTATCTGTGATCCCGCCGGTGTATACCTTTGGAAGCGTCATCAACTACACATAAGATCAGTATACGTCACACATACCATCTCCTGGAGAATCTGCAACTGTGTCGAGATTTCACCAGCCATCTGTTGGAGTATGTTCTGCAAATCCGAGCTTCGTTGAGACGTTGTGGAATATTGGATAATGCGACTTACATCACCGATGGTAAAATACCTTCCATTGACAAAAACATGGCCCTTGCCGGTGGTAGCTTGAACCCCCACGCCCAATCTTTGGCTGTATTTTTGTGAGCGAGCGATGATGTCCTCGCCCGTTACTTCATCGACGAGTGGAACGTTTCCTCGTGCAACCTCAACAAAATTGTCTTCAGCGCCAAGTAAACGGAATGTTTCCTCCACTATTTGCCAAGATAGACTGGACAATCTGCGCTCCGCATGAGTACGTGAGATCTATGACAGTTATTGAATTTTCGGTAACGACGAGTTGAGGCCTACGTACCCCTCGAATGAATGTTGTCATCCGATCGCGTCCATGCTTCTGGTTGACATAGTATACCAGTCGCGTCATCTTAAGACCTAGCAAGCAATAAACGCTGAGCTGTATACAATGCGTTTGTGGACTCACTATCTGCCTCCCCAACAGGGACAAAACCCCATCTAACTGGGAACCCTCGATCCACAAAGTTTTCGGACAAACTGCTGAGAAGCGATAGAGATCGTATGTGCGATAGGTCAAGAGCATATACCACATTGACTAGGTTCTGTCGAATTCTACACATGGGTGAGAAAAGTGACATCGTGCGGACGCGGAGAAGCTGTGGGTAGGTCAGAGATGCAGGTCAACTGAGAGGAGGTCATACGGACAGCTTGTAAAGATGGATCGAATTGGGAATAGCGAACGTCTGCAGCTAAATCATTCCAATATAATATAGTGCCTCCACCTTCTTGTCTGTCGCTTGCGTCAACGAGTCCTTCGAGATAGTCGGCAAACCTAGGGGGCAGTGGAAATACTTTTCTTTCTTCAACATCGTTCTCGTCCATCCGAGTTTGGGTAGCGAAAGCCTTGGCAGAGCCACGCGTTGATGCAGTTTTAGGTGCCGAGGAACCAGATCGCTGAGATAACGAGTGAGCGGGATGCATAAGAAGCTCAACCGCCTGCTCGGTCGTCAAACCTAAATCAACAAGAGTCTTCACGAGGATACGCTCGCGTTGCAGAGTGCGCAACAGCCTAGACACGTAATTTTAATCACGATAGCTGACGAGGCATAAGGAGATCCCCACCCGAAGATACCGGCCATGCTACCCTCGTTCTCGTTGAGAACCCGTCCGTTGATCCAAGCAATGCTTAGGCCTGGGGCTGCCCTGGCTGAGTTATCGTACACCTCATCTTTTACCTCCTCCGAGACCTTAATTTTGCGCGCAAGCGACGTTGCATAGAGTGGGAATGAATTCGTGAGGGTTTGAAATAGCTCCACATCGGAGAGGGGCGAAGTGCGATGATTATCCCAGCATTGATGGGTTTGCTGTGGTTCAATGTGTGGCTGGTCGGAGAATGCCATTATAAATTGGATTGCTTTTCCGCCCAGATCTGTTAAACTAGCATGAAGCTACCCTGCGAGCCAAGTGGACGAATAGAACAAACCGCCAATCTCTTCCGACGTCAGTGGTTCCCCTTTCATCGCTCTCGTCTCGGCCTCTTGGTCAATATACGGTAAAGAATCAAAAATACAGCCAAGAAGTTCTTCGTTGGAGTTTTGATTCCCATTCTCGATGGATCCATTGGGGTGTTGGGCAGACCCGTGCGCTTGATGTTGATTCCTATCATCCAGGACGAGGTAGTCCATCTTCTTGAGGTCGAGAGAAACACCATATCCGGAGAGGTGACTTGACAGTTCACCTTTCCCGTGTTCAGTGGTCCCATGTGCCCAACGGAGAATATATTCAACTTTTGGCTCCAAGCTGAGAAGTGTTTCATGGATAGAGTGGAACGATGGTGCAGTAGGGTCGGCAAAGTGGATAGCTCTATACCGCGGTTCCTCTAAAGACGGGGAGATTCGATGGACGTGGTCAAAGGGAAGCCGCTTTGGTCTTGTCGTTACAAGGCCATCGTCTTTGGAATTAGCGAGCTGAAGAAGCAACTCGGCATCGCAAACGATTTGGCCATACCAGTCAACCCAGGACGAACATTCGGGACTGTGAAGCTTGTCGCTGTCTGCTAAATTTGCAATGTGACGGCCATAGTAGTCTGCAGACGCTGCCAAGCGAGCCGTCAGAGCATGCAGTGCGAGGCGAACACGAGCAGAATTGAGGGCAGCCCAATCCATGTGATCGGCTGCGATGGTAAACACGGCGTTGTGGGCCAGTTGTGGTGTAGGAGGCGGCTCTGTGAGAGAGAACACGGAAAGCAGAGGGAAGAGGACCGAGGGGTCCTCCGCTGCGACTGATTCGCTAAAGGCCGAGTGAGTGGGGGATGGTGAGCAAAGCCGGGGACTTACAATGCTTCGAGCAACGGATCACTCGCGGGGAAAGACGATTGGAGGGAAACCGTGACAGGCGGGGACGCGCCATGAGCGCCGAGGACGCTCAGGACAATGCTTGCGAGGGCAAGCTTGAGGGTGCGCGGTAGCCTCATCACTAAGTAGTACAGCTGCTCGTCGCGTTACAAGGACTCTGACACGTCTACGTGTCACGTGTCATTACCCCGGCAAATACCGTGACTCCGCTCACCCTCCCATATAAAAGACCGACGTCTCTGCACTTATTTCTCAATCCACGACAGCTCGAAAGCTACGAAGCTCAGCACGCACGAGACGCGTCTTGCACGCGTCTTTTCTTCTGAGCGGGAAGGTCTGAGCATCACAGTCATCCTCGATCGTCTCTAGCTGGGACCAGTCTTCAGGGACTGAGCGACGTACCAGAAAAACAGTTGCCAATTGCGCAATGGTTGACTTTGAAAAGCGTCGCGATGACTGGGTGGGTTCTTCCTTTCCACTGTACCAATTCAGTGTTCTCTATCGCGGCAGTTGTGTCCTTGGACGCACATCGTGGTTGCAGTTTATGTTTGGGCACTAGTCCGGCTTAGCTGTAACGGGGTTTCTAGACATACATGATTCGGTCCTACCCGATCGAAAGAGGAGCAGTCCGACTTACACGTCGCTGCTCCAGGGATTAGCGCTCTACAGCTCCTACGCTTTGCCTCTCCCTCGTGACCTCCTCTACCTGGTCACCCTCTAGTGGACACACTTCATCACCTGTCCGTGGGTTACACCCACTTACCATCACCCCCCGCCACGTTGCATTTTGCTGGTTCGCCAGTAGAACAGTAGTGGTTTCATTCACCGAAACCTCTATTGTACGCCGTATGAAGAGATGAGCTGAATTGCCGTCTTGGAAAGGAACACCCATCCTTTAGTTCACTTCGTGGCACGCGGTCCTTGTCGACCGCGGAACTCGACTCAGACTACTCTCGGACTGTCGTGTCATCATGTTTATATTCCTCCCTCTTCGCGAGGCTACCACCCGGTGTAGGTCTGTATGTTTCGTTTGTGCAAGTTACCCTTACTGATACAGATGTAATTTTCTCCTTTCTCTACATTTGTATTTTGTTATTTAAACTGATTGTTGCGGAATTAGATGAGTTGGAGATTTGAAGTGATTTTTATCATATCCAAGTGCAACTGAGATCCATGCCATAGCTTCGGGCAATTGCGAACAAACATACCTTTACATTGACACGAAGCCAAATTGCAACTTGTGTGACCGTTGAAATGACGCTTCCAAAGATCTTGTCAGGAGTGTCACGACATCCGAGCTTTGTGCGTTCAGAACAGTAAGCAAATACCTGATGCACTCTATCGCCATCACAGCAAGCACAGCCCCCGAGATTACTTCTCTTTGCTGATAGTAATTCCAGAATCTTGATGACTTATCACTGCCTCATGTACATGATCGAAGCACATTTTCGTGGTCAACAATTGGGTTCTGAATGCACCGCTGAGTATTCATTCCCTATTCACGGTTTCATCGTCCCGGAAAAGAAGAGGAATACGACCATTCACAGGCACCTTCGCTAAATGAATCTCCTGTCCCACACATCGTAACATGTACCCCAAATGCGGAGACGTTATTGATCGTTATATTGTCCATCCAGGGAAACCGTCGTGCGGGAGTTGCGACGGATCCTGACGTGGGGCGAACGGGCGCAACAGTTCTCACTTATCAGCTGCGTATTAGCGCTTCTCACCCGATCAAGCTGTCAGAGGTATACATGTATCCCCAGGACAATGAAACCCAAAGGGACGACATGTCGCCAGCAAGTGAGGTATTTGGATACCCGATTCTCGATGCTCTCCCTTGCTTGGGGGTCGCGAATCAGGCATGACCTTGTCCTGTGCTGGTACCGGGATAATTATATGCCGGATTAATGGGCAAGCGGATCGAAACCTGTGCGAACGACTCGACGATCAACGTTTCGACGTGCATCGCATGCCTTTTGTTTTCTTTCTTTCTTCGCGTCCTGCCTTTTTTTCGCGAGTCGCGCGCATCGAGCACGAAGCGGGCGTGTCTCCAACATCGGTTGCCTCCGATCAAAAAACAAGGATCGAAGCTGTGCTGGCGTCAATGTTATCAGACGGGCATGCGCAGCAACAGCGCGAGACGGTCAGATGGCGGCGTCGTTAATCAGACACCACGGTGATCGATGAATATTGGATTGCATTTTTTTTCACGAGGAAACCTTGCTCGCAACGGTTCATTTATTTATTGCGTGCTGTGGACGCCACTGCGTTTGAATGATGTGGTCTGCGTCTGCATGCGACTGTGGCCGGAGCGCTATGAATGTCAATCATACCCATAGCCCTAGCGTCGCGAGTTGTCCAGAACTCATGGACGCGTGTTCCTGTTGTTAGACCGGGATTCACCCGCACTAACCTCGATGCAACGGGACTGGGAGAAGTAACTGTGGGAGACAGGCTTGGCGTCTCCGATGCTACAAACATTCATTGTCATTGTGCACGGAAGCATTGTCCAATGCGAAACAACCCTGTTACACATTCCACGACATGCTCGGGGACCTCTCGGGAGGCCGGGACGCAAATGACTTACGGGACGTACATGTGTTGCACTCACTATATCTTGGTATGGATAGCTGAAACTTTAATCTTGAGCATATCTTTCGAGATATGAAGTGCTGCTGATACGGTCTAGAAGGAAAGGACGGATAGCGTGAGACGGGAAGACTAAAATCGTCCGAGGAGATCGCATGCGGAACCCAACCGAACCAGGAAGGCATACGTCAGGCTCAAGCACAGCAAGCCTTGCGGGTTTTGTGATACGGTTGCGCAGGTATATATTAACGTATTATGTTCTCGAATGATCGAGAATCGGCCGGTCCCGCAAATTGCTGCGTAGAAACGAGATCCCTCTAGAAAGTGCGTGTCCGGTAAATAGGCCGCTGCGGAGCGCGTGGCAGCAGCGGACATGAGAGGGGGGAACTGCGCCGGTGGTAAATGACAAGCAGTACGACATTTTGTGGTTTGCATTGTGGAGTGACGTGGCAGACTTGTACAGGGCGGTGGTAGGGCGATCGTAGTGGCCAGAGGGGACAATTAGTGGGGGCGACGTAAGATCCCGCGTGACCAGATCACGCGGTGATGGTGGCATTGCAGCCCCACTCCTATCGCTGCACGCCGATCTCGTGGAAACAACAAGGCCAGCTAAAAGAGGATGCGTGGGAGCGGAGAAAAGGAGTTAAGGGAAACCCGACGGAATGGTGGCGCAAAACAGCTCGCCTCGACAGAACAACGTTGGAAAAGTTGGACGTGCAATGTCCCACTCTTACCATATATGGTCAAGGCACAACATTTACAGTTCAGCACAGATTCACACTCCGAATCGTCATATATGGAAACTTCTTACGCCCAAGCGGGCTGTGCCACGGTCGGAGAACGAAAAGTGCTCCAAGGCCGGCTGACACTTGATCAGACAAAATCGACCGGTCAATCCCTCACTCGAATATCCTCGTTTTTTTTTATTCTCCCCTCCTCCTCGCTAAACACACTTCTCCCCCTCCTCGTCGCTTCCCGCAGCGTCGACAACGTCCTCCATGTTACTCGCCCGCAATCCCGTACTGCTCCCAATGTCCCCCCCGACGTCCCACCGTCGCCATCCCTCCGCTCCCCCCGCCGTCGTCGTACAGCCTACCAAAGTGCCCGGCATTCTCTCCATATCACGGCCTTTCCGTGCGGACTCTCCTCGTCAACAACATCTTCACGGCCATCCACGTCACCCACATCGCTCGCCAAAGCCCAAGCATGCCCAACCCTATAACCGGTCTCCTCAGCCAATCCAGGACGGACCCGGAAAGCTTGCACAAGAGAAGCAGTCCCCCGACGTCACTCCACCCGTGGTCGAGAAGCCTTCCCCACATCCGCCAACTCCAATCCCGGACAAGTCTCCGCGTGGCCGACAGACCAAGGCTCCGAAAGATAAGGGTGCGGCTAGGTAGATCTCATCACACTGGCCACCGATCCTTGTCTCATCCACGCTTCTTTTCAATTCGCTAGGAGCTCTTCCATCCATGGACAATCACGACGCAATAACGTTCGCCAACCATCACCACCCATTCACTCCTCGCAGGTAGGGGGCCCCACATCATCTTCCTTTTCCCATCGCAATAGCAATCCTGCGATAAATTCTTTCGATCCCTTCGTTGCCAGCTCAGACTCGGATTCCGACAACAACTCCCGTCCTCCATTCCCGTCCAGTAATGGTACCACAAAGCTACCCCCAACCCTTGCCGTCCCTTCGGGCAAGTTAGCCCGCCGCCGAAATCACATCACCCAGCCCGCAACACCTTCGCCCGCACCACGGCCCGTGCCTGTTCCCAGAGGCAAGCAATCCGCTCATCGGAACAATCTCTCTCGATCGGCGCCGAATCCCCATACGTTCCCACGCATGGAGAAAAGACGGGCTTCCGCGACGGATTTCCCTGTTTGTGATGACACCACTGACGTGGAGGACAGCTCTCCTCCCTCGACCCCCACCCGGGAATCCCCTACAGACTCCACGTGGCAGCGTCTCTCTCTAGACGGTCCCCGCACAGCACCGTTGTCCTCTTTCAACACCTTTTCTTTCGCCACTCATGCGGATTCAACACCCTCTCGACCACGTCATCGTCGCACGCCAAGCGAGGGCGTATTCAACATGTCCTTTGACGAGGATATGTCCACAACTTCCGATGCCTCGGAAGAGCTCAAGAAGCTCTTCGGCTTCCCGCCGAAAAGATTCGGCTCCCTTGGGGCCAGTGCCGCTCGTGCTGGCAAGGATCAGGCCGGGTTTTTCGCGAGTTCCGTGTTTCAGAACTCTCCCAGCCCGGACGAGTTGCCTCCTCCCGCTTTCTGAGCGGTCCTCTCTTTTTTACATTGATTCTTATCAAAAGTGTAGAGGTGATCTATATTTCTGTCCAGCCCCTCAGTTACTGACCCTGTTCCAGCATAGACTATTCGTATTGGCGAGCAGCCCCACTAGACTAATATCACCTCGACACCAACATAATGATTCTCTCGCCACCTCGGAATGCCTCACATTACCGATTCCTCGTCGACACACAAGTCGATACATCCTCGCTCGTCGACTGTGGTCTTCCGGGACGCCCCGTGTCTCATACCGTTTTTTACCGATATCATTATTCATCCGGCAATTCCCGGCTTTGGTTCTTTCATGTGGTCTTCTCTCCTGGGGCTGTTGGTATCCACGCTACGTTCGGCGTCGTCCGACGGATAGTGTTCCGCTCTCTGCTATGGTTTGCATCGCTTGGTCTTCCTACTGGTCATGGTTATTCGCACAGGACACTCGCGCGTTTTTCGTCACCCCGGAGGTTTATATCTGGGTTCCCTCTAAGCGTCGATATTCATACCTCGCTCGCTGGTGGATTTCACGTTCCGGCATCCCACCTCTTTCTATTTCTCATCTCACCTCAATGTGTCAGTATCACCGGCTCATTTCCGCACTGCATGCTTTCGCCACTTCGCACCACGCTTCTTATTTTGGTTCCCAAGAAATTGTACAAAAGGAGGCCACATACATTAAAACAAATCATCATCCACTCAAGCCTCGGCTCAGCCATGTGTATACGATGACCTTGCCGTCATTCAGGTTGCGCGCCACAATTCATCCATAAACACAACTATCCGCCTCCCTCTGCTTATTTATGCGCGCCTTTGCGTAACTCGTGCAGGGCTTCTATTTTCCGCCTTTTTTGTGTCTTGGATCTTGGGACCCTCGAGATATTTTCTTCACCCTTCTCGTATGCTTCCACCCTTAGCTATATGCCGCGCCTTTTTGGGTTCACGGTCCCCTAATCTCCTTTGTCATGTCTTTTTAGTGGTTCATTTGGTGGTCGGACTATTTATCCTTTCATTGCCGGCCTCCCATCCTCCTTTCTGCCTCGCTTTCCCATTCTTTTCTCCCAACTCACCTGTGTATCAATATCGACTCGGCCCATAGCTCGGACTATCGCATCGCATCATACCCGGATCACTTTTGTGCTCTAGTCTTTTGTTTTTCCTTTCCCTTCCTTTGCCCTTTCCGATGTGTATGGTGCGATACTGGTTCTCCGGTGTATAAATTGGACCTAGCTGTATGTTCCTCTCCTTCTATTATTGATATTCGACACTGATCGTTTTTCTAGCCCATTGTGTTCCTACTGAAATAACATACATACCCCTTCTCCCTCTCTCGGTCACGCTGGTGCAGCGAGGACCCAACGGTACATATTCGCACGTTGGCCCATTTTCCTTATCCTCTACAGTTTAGACTGCTCGTTGCACCTCGTTTCCACTTTGTACACAGTAGCCTACAACTTACATTCGTTACACAGATTCTTCAACCAGTACACTCCTTCATACAATAGTGTTTTGAATGCAATAGAAGTTTGTTTGAAAAATATCAGTGCCCGGGAAATTGCATGTTACGCAAACTTGTCGTAAGAGGTTCTACGACAAGTTTAACCTCTTTCCGATGCATCCAACGAGGCTGGCAAGGTTTCGGCCGCCAAGTTATTATTGGACACGCTCGTCGAGCATCCTGAGGAAAGTTCACAGAGATGTCAGTGGCTCCATCGATTCTCGTGATCTAGTAACACTGCCCTGGCCCCTCAGTCTGCTGCATTTCCATTGCACCTTCCCCAAGATCGGGTCACTCACTCTTCTACACACGCTGATTTTACCACCACCATGACTCCGAGGCCCGGGAATGTAGCAGATCGTGATCGTACCCTCCACCTTGCCATCGTCGGGCTCGGTGGCGTAGGATCTGAAGTCGTCCAACAGATCATCGACTCAGACCATCCTTACCCCATAAGCATCGCTGCCATTGCCAACTCTCGCAAGATGCTCCTCTTCATGGACAGTACTTCCTTCCTCCAAAAGTGGAGGGCTGGCGGCCTCGATGACCCCAGTGCACAAGTAGCCAGCCTCGATGGCTTGTTTGACGCCCTATCTGACTTTGCTCAGCGTAAACCTGGCAAAGTGGTCCTCGTGGACAACACTGCCTCCAAGGCCGTCGCAGAGGCGTACCCGCGTTTCCTGGACGCGGGCATTCATATCGTGACGCCGAACAAGAAGGCATTTTCAGGCAGCCTTGAGCTGTACAAGCATATCATCGAATCACCGCCAGATCGGATGACCGGTCGTGGGGTATTTTACAATGAGGCGACCGTTGGCGCTGGGCTGCCCATCATCTCGACGCTCAAGGATTTGGTGTACACGGGGGACAAGGTGGGTGCACCGGATCGTGTATTGGGTGTGTGGACATGACGGCGCGGAATTTTTTTTGGTTGGACAGGTGAAGAAGATCGAGGGCGTTTTTTCGGGTACGCTCAGCTACATCTTCAACGAGTACTCCAAGGGCGATCAAGGCGGACCGTCGTTCTCGTCCGTTGTACAAATTGCCAAGGCGAATGGGTACACGGTGCGTACCCCCAAGTGAGCCACGTTGCAACACGCCATGATACGACGTACTACAGGAACCCCACCCCGGAGACGATCTCAATGGGGCCGACGTTGCGCGCAAGCTCACGATCTTATCTCGCATGATACCCGGCCTTCTTGACCTCTTGCCCAACGGACACGTGGACGTCCGCCCCACCTCGCTCGTCCCCGAACCGCTGCGTGACGCAGATGCGCCCACGTTTTTGCAAAGGCTGCCCGAGTTCGACGCAGAGCTTTCCGCGAAACGGGACGAGGCAGCCAAACGAGGCAACGTGCTCCGTTATGTCGGCGTCATCGATGTCGAGCAACGCAGAGTCGAGGCCAAACTGGACGAGTGCGTATCACCCCTGACTGCGTGTGGGTCCGCTCGCTGAACGTGTTCACAACAGATACCCGAAAACGCATGCGTTCGCCACGTCCTTGCAAGGCAGCGACAATATCATCATGTTTCACACCGCGCGATACGGCGCGCGGCCGTTGGTCATTCAAGGTGCTGGTGCTGGCAACGCGGTAACGGCGATGGGTGTTGGGAGTGATTTATTGAAACTGTTCTGATATGCATTTGGATTCACAGACGAAAAGAGAGACCTAAGCTGTATATATGATGATGGGCGATACGACGAAATGAAACGTGAAGGGGAGACCAAGGTAATTGTCGAGCAGGTGGCGTGAGGGACGTGTACAAGAATGAACGTTTGAACGTCGAACCGCTTGCACACCGCGAGGTGCACTGCGAATCTGGCAACGATTCAGTCCCATCCGCAGCATGCGCCCACATGGATTCGAAACACCGTCAGGACATTGAGGGAAAGAGGTCTGTGATGGCGGTCATTCATTTGCCGCGTCCATCTCCCCCTTCCCCTGGATTTCAGGCGCCTCCGACGTCATCCTTCAATATTATCGCCCTGCCTTGGGTTACTTCCGTGAGACACGGCGTTCCCTCCACTCGAACGTGTAGTAACCTAGGGCTTATCTGACAGGAGCTGAAACGTGATCGGTAACGCCTGGTCAGGGCCTGACATGGCGCATCTAAAACAATTCTTTTGAAATCGCGCTCGCGTGGAGGACGGAATCCAGGGAGTTGCAACACAACACGTTGGGGGCTGCGACGGCGTTGGACCACCCCCCAGTTCGGGTTATCATCGAGGTCACCGTTTGAGCTCTCCTGGAACGACTCTGTAACCGAGATTGGTCAGGGGTCATCGATTTGAACTCTATCTCACGAGTGCCTTCGAAGACGTCTGGCGAAGTATATATAACATCAAGCTGTAGAAGCGGGGGTAAAATGGTGCTGGTTGCTGATCGCGACGATGTGCTTATTGTCATTTGAACTGGTCCGAACTGAGACAATCACCATTCTATTCGAACCGTCGACATCTGGATCACGAATCTCGGTACAATTATTATCATGAATACAATAACGCTACAAAACGATTTCGCCATGAAGTGAAAGTGAAAGTGGAGCTAGAGGTGGAATCCAAGTCGATTATGCATGTTATCGTCCAGAAATCACATCGTCAAGGGTACTGCAAAATGAACTTCTTCATAGACGTCTCCCAGCGACACTGTGCAAGATTCGAACCGCCACATGCGGCCAGAATCATCGTCGAAAAGTCCTTCATGATGGCCCGAAAGTGCTTTTCTGCGGCGGTCGTTCCCTGTGCTCGGAGTTTTGCGGACCTAGGTGCTCGCGAGAGCGCTCGTCGTTGGGTTTTCCGCGCGTCGGCCAACACCATCTTCTTGACTTGTTGGTAGACCTTGGTGCCCGGAGAGATCATGTTGGTCAACTGGCTCGAGGTTTGATTGAACACGATCTGGGTCAATATCGGGAAGAAGTGCACCATGGACCCGGGCGTGCCGCAAACGACGGGACAATCGGGGTTCGGGCAACCAGCGGGCACCGTGCCGTTTGCATCGCGACATTTTCCATGGAAGTAGGAGGGGAAAATGGCGTGCTCCAAGCCGTTGTAAGACACCTTGTTGAACGCGTCGAGCGCCGGGGTAAAGTAGCTGATAGCGTCCTGGCGACGGTTTTCGGGGGGGACGATTTGAGCATCTATTTCATCAGCCTGTGAAAGCGGTGTTATACACATCAACATGGCGGGGGGGAGAGCGCGGAAATACGTGCCATGTTTTGAAACACATCGACGATGATGGGGGAGTATAGTTTGAGGTATTCTTTTGTGATTCCGGTAATGCATTCTCCTTCGCAGGCGAGGACGGCAAGCGGGGCGATAAGGAAGATGATGAATTGGACTGTGGACACCATAGCGCGCGCGGCGGGCTTCGATAGGTAGGTTAGTTGAATGAGTTCACTTCAAGTCGAGTGAATATATGATGAACGGTCACGTGGATAGTTGGCATCCAACGGAGTAACACGTACACCTTCGTAGCAGCAGGGGACAATCGTTATCATCAGGCAATATCCGTTGATAAACGTCACCGATCTGACTGATCTGACTGACTAGTTGTGCAAGATACGATAAGGGGGGAGGGACTACCTACCGCCACATCTGTCAAAGGTAGACTAGTCGTAATCCGCTGGAAGGGGTTAATCAGAGATCAGAGAAGAAGTCGAACATCTCACCTCCCCCCCCGTCATCGCCACCACCCCCGCCACCTAGATCATCAATGTCGTCTCCTTCACCGTTGTCAAAGTAGTTTTCGGCGTAGTCGTTGTCGTACTCCTCTTCAACGTCATAATCTGATTCGGCAGCCTGCGAACCAGCATCCGACCGCTCCTCGCCACTCTTTTCCTGGGGGATGGTCCG